>JBAJNP010006934.1:0-24049 GCA_036877545.1 Yasuhikotakia modesta | reverse complement strand
CATATAACCATATAAACATATAAACATAAACTGCGACCACCGTGTGCGGGAAAGTTTTAGAGGCTGTGAATTAGTTTCTATCACGTTTGCGCGGATCAAACGACATTAAGTTACTCAGACGACACCAGCAACCGTATTTTAAACCAGTACCAGTACCAGTACCAGTTACTGGACGTGTTTCAACACAACGCCTCACGCTCACCATTGACGGATAGAGTCCGGCCACGACCAGCGACAGCAGGGCGGTCAGGAGGCTGTGGAGGAGCCGCATGCTGTCCGCGCTGTGACACTTTTCCTCCGCGCGGGACCGGCTGATGCCCGAACAGACCCGCAGTCATCACCCTGACGCTCCGCCGCGCGCGCCGCTCCCGAGCGCGCGCCGCGCCTGAAAGCACGACCGAGCGCGCGCGCGCCGCTAACGACGCACGTGAGATCGAGACCCTGGCGACGGATGTGACGTCATGATCGGGTTCTTGGTCTCCAGGGTGAACTTGGTGACCAGCGCTGGAGAGAAACCCGTGCGTAAAAGCTGGAGACCAAAACGAGCCACTGACGCAGAAGTTCATCCGAACTCACTCCAGTGGCTGTTGGTCCAGATATCTGCTGATCCACAGCACCTGCTGCCTCCTGGTTTCTATAAGAATCAAACACAACATCAAACCAACCCAACAAACTTTTCCAACACAGATAATTGATGTTGAGGGATTTGTTCCCACACAGTAAATCTTCATCGCAGTCACATTCATCACATTCATCACATTCATCACAGCTGGCAGAGATTCTTGTTCAAAGAGGGTAAATGTGAGAAACACGGAGAGGGTTTCAGATGTATTTGCACAAACAACCTTCTGTGAGGAACAAAGTCAAGAGCTTGAAAATGAGCTTCTGTTGAGTTTGTGCATGTTTATGTAAAACTCTGTCATTTTCCCTTTCAGGTGCCACGTGCATAATTTATGAGTCCATCAGACGCAAGTGTGTTTCTGCTAATGACCAGCAGACATTCTTACAAGATCCTCTGCTGCTTGTGTTCACTTGTCGTTATGCTAACACACACACACACACACACACACACACACACACACACACACACACACACACACACACACACACACACACACACACGTAAGTTGTCCAGGAGAGGAGATGTCAAAGAGCTTTAAGTGGCCAGCAAACACCTGATCTTCCCACACCAGCACATTAATCTCCGTCTCTCTCTCTCTCTCTCTGTGTCTCTCTCTCTCTCTCTCTCTCTCTCTCTGTGTCTCTCTCTCTGTCTCTCTCTCTCTCTCTCTGTCTCTCTCTCTCTCTCTCTCTCTGTCTCTCTCTCTCTCTGTCTCTCTCGTTCATTATTACGTTTATCAGGAGTTCAGTTGCTCAGCAACACCTGGTGTTGATTTTCATTGACTCATGAATTCAGCCTGATCACTGTGTGTTACTGGCCATCTTCTTGTTCTCAGGGTGTAAAAGCCACAGTGCTGTTGGCTCAGTCTGGGTTCATTATGATGAGGCATTACTGTCCCTGCAGGGTTAGAGTTTATTATGGGTCATATGTACTCATTTATATCACTCACTATCAGACTCTCGGCCTATCAGTGCAAGTCATGACTGTGACGTCTAATCACTGCAGCATTCAGAAAGTCTCACTGCACCACAAACCTGCAGTCTGTCATCCTGAGCAGCAACACACGCAAGCTTCACTGCATGTTAACACGCTACCTGATGCACACGAATCGTTCCTGCGTATCATCTTTGTCAGTTTAGATTCGATCTTATATTTCATGCATTGGTAAGTGGAAAACAATGTGAAGTGCAAAACCAACCTGTACTGCGGTAAACTAACTGATTACTGCAGCCAGTCACAGGTGGAGCGTAATGTTGAGCATCGTTGTCATTCTCCAGTTACTGAACACAGGAGAGCTGCTCAGCCGCTGTAACCCACTGACTAAAACATTCATTTAGTGTGTGATTCAGACCAGCTTTTTTAAAGCCAGCAGGATTTTAAATGCAAGCAGGTGATTTTTCCAGAAGCACAAAACGATTTGTGTGTTTCTCTGCAAGATTTTATGCTAATCACCACAAAATATCTGAGAAACGTTTGTGTGCAAGAGAAATGGGTCCTAAATAACTGGTCTCTAAAGTAGTGATGTGTGTGTGTGTGTGTGTGTGTGTGTATGTGTGTGTGTGTGTGTGTGTGTGTGTGTGTGTGTGTGTGTGTGAGTGTAAAACAGTCCTCAGTGCAAATAATCTAATCAATCATATCATGCATTGTTGAAAAAGACAGCAAAAAAACAACACAACGCCCGACAAACACAAAAACAAATCACATCTTTTCCTCTTATAAATCACTGATAACCTATTTCATCACAGTCAAACAAATAACAGCTGACAGTCAGAAAGTGACATGATGTCAGTTCAGACTTTTAATAAACGTCCTTTAGAAGAAACACATTTAGGAAGCTTAGCTGAGCAGAACTGATGGGAATTTAAGCTCATGTTGTGCCGGACGGATGTGGCATTTTTAAACTTGACATAAGCCAGTCTTCTCATTTCAAATTTCAGGGGGTCCGGGGGTCTATCAWAAGAACTAAATTCTTTCTCCATCACCCTCAAAAGTCCAGAAAGACGATTTTGCAGCTTAAAATAAATCTAATTATACACAGTAAATGTAAGCATTTATAAATGTGAGTTCAGGCCACATTTTAACATTTAATGAGATACGCAGTGAAGTGACTCTCACTTTAAAACCTGTATTCAGCAACTCAGTTACTTTTTAAGCTGTCAGCTCCTGTCAGACTGTGAGACATTTTCCTGATATGGGAATAACAGGGATTAATTGTCTGTATGTGCAGAAGTCACAGAGTCTGAGAGTCACAGGACTGTCACTGAAGTTCTGCTGCTGAACTCAGACATCATCCCTCAGTTTTCACTGAACAGTTACTCATATCTGTATGTTTGATGTGTTATGATTGCCATGTATGTCTGATAAAGACAAATGTTCTGAATAGCATTTCCATCATTCCATCCTCTACTCAGCTGAGCCAGGCACCAAAATATAATGGAGATGTTTTTAAATAATGCCATAGCAAATTCCCAGGATACCATAGCAACCACAACCATATCCCAATTGCATAGCAATGCCTTAGCAACCACAAAAATGTCTGAAAAAATCACAAAAATGTCTGATGGAGTTTCACAGGGCTGTTCACGGCCACAATCACACATTCTGTTACATGAAGAAAATGATTTCATTATAATAATAACATTCATGTTGGGCCATTTCAGCCTGTGTACAGTTTGAATTCTGCAGGTGTGAAGGTTTACTAGTAATAATTTGTTTTGTGGGACAGGCTGCTCTGCAGGGCTGCAGGTTTAATGAGAGGATTCACCCGCCGACTGACTTCATTTCACTCATAACTGTTGTTGTCTTTCACTCCCTGTTTCTCTGTTCCATTCAACAACTACATGATGACTGAGATAAGGACTAATGTGGGCATTTTAGCTGGACAGTAACGCAAACATTTAAAGTGTGAAAAATATTAAGTATTTGAACTGAGCCTATATCACTCCTGCTATAATCAACAAATTTCTCTGCACTACAGAAATAGTATATAAATAAACTCCTATTTTTTGTTGGTTATATTTCAGGAGTGATTCACGTGCTGTTTGCTTGCTGTGTGACACAATGTCACATTTGAGCCGGTCTGTGAGAGTCACATACAATATTCCAGTCTGAGATGCACAGATGATTTTTTCATATGTTGTTTGTCTCTGTTGATGTAACTGTGTCTCCACAGCATCTGTCTGTTTCTTACAGACTTGAGAAGTTTGTGTTTAAAACAGTCTCTGCTGACATCACATGCATTTACATCAGTATGAACGCACACGCCTCAGCTCTCTGAATTCTGTGCACATTTATAAACTAAATTTCATTCACAGTGTCTGTATAATTTCCTCCTTCCTGCAAATGAGTTTCAGAAACTATTTTCTGCTCTTATTGTGGGTGAATCATCAGCGCATCTTGTTCCAAAAAATGTTTTCATGAACATAATCAGTTGCTCCACCTCTCTAAACCAGCTTCCTGTTTCAGCTGACGTCAGCCAGACCGCATGCGTTCATCTGAACCAACCAACAGCTAAAAAGCTTTTATATGTTGATTTAAATGATTACTTACATTTGAAACAGCAGCTGTTTCCTTACTGTGAATAATAAAGTTCCTCTGAACAATCTGAGGCAGAGACAGAGCAGAGCTCTGATATGTACAGAAGTCAATGCTAAGCCATCTAAACATGATCAATAATTCAACCAGTCAACTCCAGCAGCACGACAGAAGATCTCAGAGATGTTCTGGGACAACACAACAGAATCACATCTCATGCTGCTTCTGTTTCTAAATGTATCGTAACTTAATCAACAATTTAAAACTAGGCATGGATTTATCTTTACAGCATTGATACAGGTTTAATGCAACTTTAATATTTTATGTATCGACTTCTGGCAAAAGCCCAGATACCAATTTTCTTCTACTGGTTCTCAAGCACATTGAGAACTATGGGGTTATTTTCTTCTAGACAGACTCCAAACTGTAATAAGGTCCCTGAAAACATCTGAGAAATGGATCTTGTAGGTGAGAAGAAAAAATGAGAGTAATTTTATAAAGGCTGGAGCGGCATCAAATAAAAGTCACCCAGAGACATGGCTGAGATCTATGAAACATTCTGTATGAAATATTCTCTGATGAGACCCACTTTGTATTCAGATGTCTTCTGTATGCGCTTCAACTTCCCTTTATGATTGGTTCTGTGATTGAAGCTGTCAGATGATGCGCTGTCTCTTTAATAGAGAACCATCCGCTCGCCCGTCCTTCGCTCGCCCGCCGCTCGCCTCTCACAGCTCTGATGTTGACCAACATCTTCTGAGAGCCAGCAGCTCAGGTGGAGCTGAGGGCTTGTGTGTAACGTTTCACGACACGCCGCAGCATCGCGTTACTGACTGAACTTATTCAAATGCTGGGCTGTCTTTGAAGAGGGTGGATGGAAAGCTCAGTGGGCCCAGCAGGGTTCGGTGTTGACAGCCTCTCAGGTCTGTGAGAGGAGACCTCGCTGAGCGCCTCAGGCCTGTTCAGCATCACTTTCTCTTCCCTCTGATCACCATCTCTTGTCTCAGCTCTCTTGATGTCCGCAAGACAAACGTGTCGCGGGAACATTTTCTGCAAGCTTCACAATGAGTGTCAGCATCAGTCTGTGATTAAAACTGGCGTTCTGCTTACTCATCATGTTCATGCATCTATGCTAATACATTTTTGGTATCTTTGATTATTACTTCTGATTATTATTGTTGCAAAAGTGTTTGTGTAAAACATCAACAGCTAAAATCATGCATTTTTAAACTTGGTCTGTCCAATCAGATCATTTGCTTATTAAAATAAAAAGAAACCATCATCACTCGCCGTTGTGTTGAGATTATTTCTGTGAAACACAGAATGAGTTTTTATACAATGTGAACATGTTACACTTTCACTCATTAGATCACCAGATGAAGACTGACCCCGCAGTCTTCCCTCACCCTCAGCTGTGCTGATCTGAGATCAGCTGCATCTTAATGGCACCTGTGAGCAGCACATGCGTTTAACGGCTCCTAACGATGAGAAGATTCTTCATCCCTCTCCTCACACTGACCTGAAATCAATAATCAAGCGCTTGTGTCTGGATGTTACACAGCAGATTCATCACATGTGGCTGGTTGGCTGTGATTTAACTCTCACCACAACACCTGTTTCAGTGAAACTCATTACAGGTTCTTTTGTGTAACTTTCACTTAACACATAAAAACACATAAAAACACATAAAAACACAAAGAATAATTTAAGTTAAAAGCAGCTTTTAAATAGATAAAACGGTTATTAAAAAGAACTAATTCGTCTAACACAACTTTTGTGATATTTTATTCAGCTCTTGTTCTGATAATCCGATGTGTGAATTACCTGTGAAGTCTAAACGTCACACATTGAGACTCAGAGACGCATCTGAAGGCAGCAGAAATAACAACCAAACGGCGTCAGATAAGAGCTTTTGTCTCTCATGTGGAAACATCAGGACCACAAACACCTGAAGGTTACAGTCTGTACAATTCTAACTGCCCACCAGCTGTTAAATGTTCATTTCTGTAAATGATCGTGAATCTGTAAAAGCCCGCTGTACTTCATACTTAGTGTTCCTCATCCTCATCCTCACTTCCTTTCTAACAGTCAGATTTAATTACCTGCACAAAACTTTATATTCAATGTCATAAAAGCCTCAGAATTCTCCTTAAATGACCTCAGGAGTCGTTTTAGTGGTTTAGAAATTCAGAGAATCTAACATATTTTCTTTGACTGTTGTCTTTGAGGTTTGCTGTGACTGACAGCAACAGAAACTCCTGCTTTTTACCTCTTTTAAAGTAGTTCGGCTGTTTTATGTTTTGCGGCTTAACGTTTCTTTTGAAGGATTTATGGGCCGCCGGGTACGTGGCGTCTCTGTGCAGCGACGCTGCAGAAGTTAATGCCGTTGGCCGGGCTCCGTTTGATCTGAGTTCATCTGCCTTTGAGGAGATCAGGAACAGTGAGGAAGGTCCCATATGGTTCCTGAATAAAGATGGTTTTTATTTGCCTTCCACAATGACGCTGCATGGAGAGAATTAATTGCAGGTTTGTGTTGTTGGACAGCTCAGGTAATCACTGAAGAGACAAACACCTTTGTTATAGTTTATGTTTCGGAACAAATGAAACAAGCTGCATCCTTCAGGTTTCCTTCAACACAGCTGAACAGTGCGGCTAAGAAAGGGGCGGGTTTATTAGCTACTTCTGTGTCATTGGATGATTCATGTGTCAATCAGACAGTGAGCACCTCAAACAATCCATCAGTTAAACTGCATCAGGTTTCCCACGGACAGACGTGATCAATGGCAGAAGTCTGATCCAGTCTGAACCGCCTACCGAGAAGAAGCTGATCGTCTGACTGACACCAGATAACTGACCACACGTTTTTATTTCCACAGTGATGTGAATAAAGCTTGTAAATAACGAACACAAACATCTGAAAGCTTTGTAATAAGAATTACTATCCATGCAAAAGTAATAAGTGCAGTTTCACAGCATAACTCCATTTGGAGGCTCTGCATGTGAACATTTGCTCTAGTAAGGAAAAATTCAGGGCCTCTAACATAATGTTTCTCTCACAGAGCTGCTGCCATTAACACTAATGCTAATATTGACTAATCTTGTATCAACACAATCACTAAACTAAACTGTGTTTCTAGACAAACAGCAGCTTGACATTTGTGTAGCAGCTAATCTGACTATTTTCAGCTCACGTTCTTCAGTTCTGTGTGCAAAAGAATAATATTAAGCTACTGCCTTCAAGATGTCTGACTTTGCTTTGTCATTTTGTCCTAAATTCCTATAAGTTTCCCACAAACTATTCTTGGATGTTTTTATCCTCCCTGGATATTAACGTTTGAAGTATCTTCTTAAAAAACTCTTTTCCTAAACCTGTTGGAAGCACAATATAAATCAATAACAGAGTTAACTGGAGCAACAGCCTCCACTAGACAAGCGTAAAAGCATTTTTAAACGTCCTGTTCAGAAACAGAAACGTTCTCACAGGCCTGAAGTCTTTAATGTATCGTGAGCTTTAGGACTTCACAGCATTTTTCCTTCTTCTATAAACAGGTTCCACTTTCTGAATAAGCAACTTCTCTCTCCTTTCCGTTCCTCCTGCAATTGCTTTTGTTTCTCTGTTGTCACCAAATACATCATCATACCTCAAATGTGTAACAAAGAACAATTTAAACAGTTTAAATCTCTGCCATGCTGGAGAGATCTTCAAACTCAAAAACAGGGACAGAAATGTCAAAAAACTGGCAAATTACTGGCTGTTCCCTCCACCGCGAGTCAGAGCCTTTGACAATCTTTTAAATGCTAAGCAGAAAATTCCTGTCAGGAAGATAAAATGCCAAACTTGACGTCTGTGCTTTAGAAAAACTTCAAATTGGCTTCGTTTGAAGGCCTGAACTGAGATGTCCAGTAATTCTTCAGAGAATTCAGCGCTCATCTATCCGCTGAAAATACATCAGTCTCAGAATAACAAGAGTTCTTGTTCCAGCTAGAGAACCCAGCTGCTATTAAACACACTGTTATGAGATCACAGGTGAACCGGTTTTTAGGCCTATCAGTAAACAGACCAGAGCGACCAATGACACACGCATTACAGTTTTTCCTGAGCGACATGTTGCTCAGACATGTTAGCTAATGAGCTGTAACGCATGAGAAATGACACGCGGGCGGCAGTCATTTACCAGCGTGTTGTGCAGGAGTTAACAAACATTTATTTCAAGCAACGCACAGTTCAGAAATTACAGCTGACTTTCAGGAATTAAAAAGGTTCATTTTAAATCTAATGCAGCAGATATCATCAGAAAATGAAAACAAACAATTTAAAAACTATTAAACCTACTGGACAGTAACTGCACAGGATAATGTGACAAACAAACAAACAAGCAATTCACACCTCAGTTTCATGGTTGGCTGGAATCCAGTTTTTAATAATGAAATGAACCATAAAAGCACATTAAAACAAATTCTCCTTTTAGTTACAAAATGGGTCACTGAAACAGCCTTAATGCATTCACAGATGTTTGAACAAAAGATGCCTAACAGATATTTTCTCTTCCTATTAAAAATCCCACCCCAAAATACATCAACTGATCTGTATAACCAGGGTATATACAGGACACAGCATCTCTGTATCTGCGTGATTTCAGTTTGAGGTACACGACTGAACTACAGCTGAAAATTAAAACAAAACAAACAGATCACAAAGAAAAAACTTAAATTAAAGTCATAGAATGGCAAGATTACTTAAATCAAGCACAGACACAACGTCAGCGAAACGTTGCTTCGCGTGCCAAAGTTTCTTTGGTGTTTCCGTGGCGTCCAGTCGTCTGAACCGCGAGAAATTTCAGGACGGTCAATATATACAAGGACTTCCATTACAATTAATAATAGGGAACTGTTTGAATGCCGTTTTTTATTTGCTTAATTAATCATGAAGTACACAATATTCATCCACAAAATATCAATTCTTTATTTATTCAGTTCTATAACTTATAAACGTTCGTGAGGAATTTTAACTTTAAGAGCCAGATGCAATTGTGATACACATGCAAGTTTTGAAAGTGGATTCAGAAATAAAAATAATGTACAAAACAATAATTACAGTTATTAAAATACATCCTCTTTTCTATAGCACCTCTGTATTGTGTTTTGATCAAGCACCATTGTTGACACGTTTTTTTGTTTGTTTTTATTTTTGCACCGATGGAGGAGGTCCGTCCTCCCGTCTGCGTCTCGCGGACCCCTCAGGTTCACCATCTGCTTTGGCTCGACTTTGTCCTTCACCTTTTGTTCCGTTACAGGTCATGTGATCTTCGCCCTACAAGGGCAACAAGTATTTCCTGGGTAATACATACATACATGGCAAAGACACGTTCACTACCCCATTCGTTTCAAAACTTGCATGTGGCAGGAAGGGCCTCACCGGTTGGTTGATATCAAGATAAAAGTCTTGCGTGATAACCCGTCCTACCTCGTCAAGTTATCATTATTAATGTTCTTGTCCGTTTGGTTTAGCCAAGGAAGCAAACCGGACCAACTTCGAATCCAAACTTCTGGCTGGGATCTCCAAAGTCAGTGATCTTCACATCCACAATTGGCACCTGATCGATTCTGGGAGTGTTGATCTCCAGCACAGTTTTCCCGTGGCCTTTCCTCACCTGCAGAACAACAATCAGCAGTGTTATCTAGACGTTCATGTTTAGCTTATTTCATTGAGCCGGTGGGATGGCGGCCGTACCGAGCAGCTGTCTGTCAGAGCTTTGATGAAGGGGTTGTTGTCGTAGGACATCTCCTCATCGTTGGAGCCGAGGAAGCGGAGGGCTTTGTGGTAGCTGTCTGTGGTGGCGTCATGCCAGGCCACTGACTGGTGGCAGCTGTAGGTCACATTTTGTCGGGCTGAGGCCGTCAGTAGTTTGAGGAACGTCATCTGAACAGCATCTATTGAGTTTCCCTCTGAGTCCACGTATGAAAGCTGGAGATTAAAACAGAAACACGGTTTTCATGGGAGCTGAGAGACGGGAGGTAAATATAGTGACAGAGTTAAATAGAAATTTCTGTAAATGTTGCACACATTGAAAAATGAATGTTTCTAGACATGTTTATGACTGAATGGTCTAGAATGTCACTTAAATTACATCCCTATTAATATTTACTAATTACAATTATTATTCATATTAGAGTTGTTTTCTACCCATAATCAGACAGTGAGTTTATCAATGGTGCTACATCTCTCGCCAGCATCAAATATAAATGCAGTGTGTGTGTGTGTGTGTAAAACAGGAAGCAGAGCTGAGAGAGGGACAGGATAATGTTTTATACAAAGGAGAGACGATGAAGGCGAAACAAACTTACTATTTTACCACGTTTAAATTCACTGAACCAGGAGGCAGGAGTTTCTTTGGGCCATGAGGAGATCTTCACCTGCAGGAAACACCAGAAAGGTGTTTATATTTCATTCAGCTAATTATTAACCAACAATCAGTTGTTGGTTAATAAGAGTATCAAGTAAGAGATGTGCTCTGTTTAAAGGGGTGAGTTCTGAGAGTTCTGTGAGTGTGTTTAATGAAACGGGTTCCTGAGGGAGTTTCAGAACATCACTCACTCCATTTGACTTTCTGTCGGGGAAGATGCAGGTTTCTCCTCCTGCTGTGAAGTTGCAG
Organism: Yasuhikotakia modesta; assembly: GCA_036877545.1. NCBI lineage: Eukaryota > Metazoa > Chordata > Actinopteri > Cypriniformes > Botiidae > Yasuhikotakia > Yasuhikotakia modesta. The sequence continues at coordinate 13,240 of JBAJNP010006934.1, read as the reverse complement.
AACACTTTGAAGGAGTCCCCAGAGCAGCCCTGGTTGGGATCAATGTAGTATTCACCTGAGAACACACACACACGCATGCACACACATCTCTCCCATCAGTGTTCTTCTGCTGCTGCTCTCATTCAAACCTCTACAGCTAATGTGCAGCAAACCTCCTATGATTTTTAGAATGATTCTGTTCTCTGTTCCTTCTCTCTTACCGTCGGGGAACTCTGGATGGGCGAGCTGGAGGTCTTTGCAGCTTCTGGCAGGGTTGTCCTGCGTGCCCATGGGGTACTTCATGCGCTCAATGTCCTGTTTGAGGTTATTCAAGGAGCTGAAGATGTCCTCCATACCCTCTCCGTAATCCAGAGCAGCGCCCGCCTCGTCAGCCTGCATGTCTGAGGAACGACGCGACTTCTTAGGCATCTGGATGGGAAGCGGCTGGATAATCTCTCCAGGAGGACCCTGAAGATCCACAGAAAGAGTTTACAGACCAAGAACTCTTCGCACGTTAATCCTGAAACTGATGTTTTACTTACAGGAGGACCAGGAGGTCCACCCACACCAGTATCTCCCTTCTGGCCAGCAGGACCCTGCAGAAAAATCATTTAAAACCATGAGCTGCTTTTTAAAAGCACCATTATTCATCCACTGCAGTGACCCGGAATGAAAACTGCACTTACACTGGACCCTTTGGATCCTTTTGGCCCTTGTGGACCCTACAGAAGAAAGAAACATTTGAAACAACAGTGCTTAAAATCTTCTCACAAAGATGAAATGATAGAGGACAGACTCACAGGCAGACCAGGAGGACCAGGTGGACCAATGGGCCCACCAGCACCACCAACACCCTGCAAATGAGAGAGCAGATGATGATCAGAACTTCATAACAACATCATGACGGATCTCTGAACCTAAAACTGAAGCTGCTCTGCTGAACATCAAACTGAGACCATCATCTGAATAAAAGCCATAACGTTTTGCTCTGAGGGGTGAAAATGAATGCTGGTGATTGGACGGTTGTCTGGTGTGTTACACACTGATCATCTCCACTCATTAGGAGTCAAGGACTCTAAAGTTGTTCTGTGGGGAGCAATTCAGCCTCACTGCACATCAAAACGCAATAATCTGAAAAATAATGTGAATGTGTTTGAAGGTGCTTTAAACAACAGACACAGATGTTCCAGCCATCACTTACTCTGTTATTTAAAGAGAAACTTTTATCTGTTTCTCCAGTAATCATACAGACGTCAGGGTTTGGGACTTACAGAATCTCCTTTGCTGCCAGGCTGACCCTGAGGACCGGGCAAACCTCGGTCGCCCTTCTCTCCCTGCTCGCCCGGGGGTCCGATGAGACCGATGAGGCCGGGGTGACCCTGCAGAAACATGCACAAACAGGTGCTGCAGTTACACCAATGCATTCAGCACACACTGTAAAATATACGTCATCATTACATGCATTCCCTGGGCCTCAAACCCACAACCTGGTGTTGCTAGCGCAGTTGAGCTACATGCACAAGAACAAAACTGACATGTACGATTAATCTATGATGGTTATTAAATACTGACTATAAATAAAAATATTGATTACAACAAACATTAATACACTGTAGAATTCAGAATCTCATACACTATAAATGCATTTAATATAATAAACCATCAATGTGAATAAATTGTAATAACTTCAGGAAAGATTCACACGGAGAAACTAAAATCTGAAAAGTTAAATTTAAAAGCACTTCTGCAGCTGAAACTTTCCACTGAATGAAAGTCACCCTTTAGTTTCGACCCTGAACCCATTTGAGACGCAAGACACATCATTCATACAAATGACAGCACAAGAATTAAGATGTCACTCACCTTTTCACCTTTAGAGCCGGGGTCTCCTTTCAGACCAGGAAGACCAGGAGGTCCCTAAATATCAAAAGACAAGCTGTGAGATTTCAATTTGCACTCCTACACACAGAGAAGAGAGAGAGAGAGAGAATAAAGGACGAGCGAGAAGACAGAGCTCTGAGCTTACCATCGGTCCAGGAGGACCATCTTGACCAGGAGCTCCAGGAAGTCCTTGTTCACCCTGTAAAATCCATCCAATCACAACATTTGTTACTACAGCCAACATGTGCAGAAAATACAGACTGTCCAAGCAAAGAGAGGTGATCTTACTGCACTATTCTGTATATAGTTATTGATGTGTGAGTGTGTGTGTATGTGAGCATGTGTGAGAGTGTGTGTGTGTGTGAGTAAATGAAAACCCACCACAGGGCCTGGGATTCCCCTGAGACCTTCAGGTCCTGGTTTTCCAGCGGGTCCCTGGGGGCCGACGGGTCCAGTTTTACCTGGTGGACCCTCATGTCCAGCCTCACCCTGGAGACAAAACCATTAACAGACTGTGAAGAATACATAAGATTAGCCAACTACACTTATACAGAAATCAGACATAAAACTACTGTGTTTATGTTAAATGATTAATCTTGTATTTGTGGCAAAGAAAAACACACACACACCAAACACACTTCAACCCCAGCAGCTGAAATGATGACAGAACTTTCCACATGATAACAGGGAGTCACTCAGTCAAAGACGTTCTGAGCTTTAATCAGGGCTGGTGAAACTGTGTGTGTGTGTGAGTGAGTGTGTGTGAGCATGTATAAGTGTGTGTGTGACCGTGTATAAGTGTGTGTCTGAATCGATTATGAATGTGTTACCTTGGCACCCTTCTCTCCCTGTCTGCCTTCAGCTCCGGCGGCCCCCGGGGGTCCCTGAGGACAGAAAGAGGACGTTGTATTTCAGCATTTGTCTGTACTGGGCTATAAAACAGGTCACAGGGAGAAACCACAGCAGCACTGATTGTGTTTGTTGGGTATAGCTGTAAGCTGTAAGGGTGTAAATGACTGTTGTGAGCTGTTAGCTTTCACTCCAGTACCGGTCAAACCTTTGAAACACTTTCTTTATTTATTATTTAGGATAGCAGTAAAACTCATTAAAACTATGACACAGTTCCCAAAGTTACATTTGGGTTGTGTTGATACTAAAAAACTGTTAATAAATTAAACTAGATTATATTCTATTGTAGTATATTTAATGTAGCTATAACTGTTTAGAAAAGTTTTCTTGACATTTTTTCAGCAGTAAATTTGTCTCTTATAATAATTCTTAACATTTCACAAACGCTTTATTTGAAAAGATTTTTTACGATAGGAAACATTTTGAGTGTTTCCAAACCTTTGAGCGATACTGTCCTTCTCAGTAGATTTGTTTTTGAAAATCAATTCGACTTCAATTGAAGTCTGGGCTACAATAAAAGCTATTGAACCGTTTCACAGTTATTGCACAGAAAAAATCTCTTTATTAAAGCAGTAACACTTCAGTTTATGAAACATGACATTTTGTACCATAAAACACAAACAGAGAAGCACGGTACAGCACTGGTTATGTGTTAGTGTGAATTAATATTCATTTAAATGATGTGACATTAATAATGTGACGCTGAACTGACATGACCTTGTCTAGAGAACACGCTTCAACCTCACGTCTGTTCCACATGTAAATGACTGCAGACCAGCAAAAACTAATCAGCCCTCCACAGTTAATGCATTCACACCGGAAGAAATTCACTTATTCTCAGGATAGTTAATAGTCTGGGGACTGCCTGACAAGTGAATAAGGAATAGAAGGAAATAGACGAGCGATTTCCATATTCATCTCAAACTGCAGTCAGTAAAGTGCTGAGAAAGCAAAATATGTCTGTGTTTGTTGCACAACAAGCTCAAGCCGGAATTACTGATGCAGGAGAGTTAATACAGCAGGATCTGTTTCCCCAGACTGCCTTTCTCACACAGGATTAAAACACAGTCCCTCCGCATATATGCTGATGGGATGTATCATTTTCCACAAGTACATTGGGAAGGCGAGTGGTGTTTTCCCTGGGTTTTGCATGAATAATGTATTTGTATGCGGAAATAAATGCCATAAAGTTTTATGAAGAAATAATGAGCAAGAACGGTTTTGCCCGAACCTCCTATTAAATTTCTAGCAGAACTATTTGTTTTATAGGAAAATGACACAAAATCCACAGAGGACCTGCAATACTCTAGCGCACAGCTAGTTAAATCTAACCAGAGCTAAATCTACCGTAGCTCTGCAGTGACCAAAACAGAAACAGTTCATCGAATGAAGACGTACAACAACTGGTGTTTTTAGCGTAAAGAGCTAAATACTGTTAAATACCTACTGGTGTGGCCCCTCCCCTTATATAACTCCACCCCTCCCCTGTTTCTATTGTGCACAAAGCTGAAAATCATCAATCAACAGCTGCAGGCTGATCGGAAACAACTGTAAAAAAGAGAAAATAATGGCGTGAAGTCAAGAGGAAATCAGCTCAAAACACTCTGCTGCAGGCCTGAACACACCTGAACACAATACAAATTGAAAAAGTTTACTTTCCCTGTTTGGTAAAAATGATGCGATATTGTTCTGACTGGTGAACAACGCTATTTTCTGTAAGGCGGTGAGGTGTCACTCAGCAGAACACATTTGTGTTGACGTGTCGGAGCGAGAGGAAGTGTGAGTTCCCATCACCAGCGTGACAGTTATATTTCCTCAGTAAAATCCTCACACTCGTCCTCTCACCGCTGTCCATCAAAGCCTAGATCAATACAGCGTCTGGACTGACTCTCTGCTCTCATCCTGAGAGATGTTGGACCTCAGAGGAGGTAATGAGTTCTGGCCCGACACCATTAAATGCTGTTTCTCCGTTTCAGGCTGATCACCCACTGAAGGACTTTGTGTTTTAGTTTGCTGTTAATCTAAGCGACCCGGGTGAGAAACAACCAATCGTCTGCACTGATTAGAATGAATCTCTAACTACAGATGGTGATTTATGTCACAGAATTAACCAATAACTCAAAAGTAGTTTTAGTTGTTTTGTGCCATTCTAATCTATATGTTAATATAAAATATAAAAATACTGATTCTAAAGAAAGTTTGTTATCCATGACAGAGATGGTCCAAAAATCTGTAAGTTGATAATGATGGAAACTTCTCTTACTCTTTTGCCAGGAGGTCCTGGTGGACCAGCTTCTCCAGATGGACCAGGAGGTCCCTAAAACACAGAAGAACTCAACATGAACATCTCAGATCATCAGAAGCACAACGTTTCTAAAGCAGCAGATGGGAAATAGCAGCCCTTCATTTATAAATAAACTTCTCATAACTAAATGTTCTTTTGCCTTTACTGTCAACGCCAATTTTAGGATAATTAATTGAAAGCAATTAAGACACACTCTGTTTCATAAACACACCAACTGAGGATGAGTGTAAATGTGCACAATTCTTCAGCTGTGTAACTGATGGAGAGTGAAATGATGAACTTCTAATAAGAATAAAGTATTTGTGCGTTTTTCTGTAAAAGTCTCACTGCACAAAACAACGTCGCCCTCATGAAACTTTTATTGTGTTGGAGTTTATTCATGAGTTTAGTCATGCTAAACACTCAACACACCAAACTCAATGATAAATCACCCATTTGTCCTGCACTGGAGTTACAGTAATAAATGTTAATAAAGACTGAAATTTATGGACTGTCACTGTTGGTTCAGGCAATTCTGCTTGACTTAATTAATGTGTTTATACTGTATATACACTTACACAAGTAGTTAAAACAATGTTTCACAAATTTATTTATTCCACAGCAGAAAATTAAATACAGGAAAGGCAAACTAATTATTGAAAGTAACTTTTATAAACAACAGTAGACTGCTGGACTGCTGCTGTAAGCAACTTTGTTTTTAAATGAGCAGCTTCATACACTGCAGAAATGTTTCACACCAGGATGTTGTTGTACTCACAGGCTGACCAGACTCTCCATCTTCTCCTTTTTCTCCTGGAGCTCCATCTATTCCCTGAAATAAGATGGATGTTGTTTCAGATATATTATTAATGACAGAATGACTCCATTCACTTTACATGTGTATGTGTATGACTGAGCAGTGCAGACACAAATACATCATGTGCTCTCGTTTGATTGGTTCTTTGGGCACTTACAGCAACACCTGGCTCACCAGGTGGACCAGGATCACCAGGAAACCCAACAGGACCCTACAGTGACAGACACAAAGTTTAGAGGAATAACAGTTAAAACTAACTACCAATATTAAACCCTGTATAGGTTTATTGGTTCTGTAAGTGTTTATGTTGGACCTCACTGCTGTGGTACTATGACCATGAACATTTTGATTAACATAAACTAGCGGGGGGCTTCATACGTACAGGGTTTCCCTTGGGTCCATCATCTCCAGGGGGTCCTTTAGGACCTGCGGGCCCGGCAGCACCAGGGGGACCGGCTTCGCCCTTCTCTCCTCTCTCACCTTTTGGGCCCTGCAGCACATATCCCAAAGATAAAAGGTTCAAACACCGAGCCCTGAGGCGTTCAGAAACCACAGCACCCAGAGAACAATGAGTGCAGACATGCTCCTCATTCTGATGTGCAAATTCAAAAGAGTTCATCACATATTCATGTCTGTATTGACAGGCCAGGCTTCTGATTGGCTGATTCTGATCTGCAGATATCAGTATATTTTTTAAAAAGTTAACTTTGTAAAACTTTTTGAGCCATCTGAATGATTTATCATTCTGACACGGTCAGTAGTGTTAACAGGATAAACAGACATGCTGGTTTAAAAGGGTCACAACAGGATTTTTAAATCATTTTATTCCCGTTGTCAACATAATAAAGTTTTTTGCATCAATGACAGTTTTATTTTAGTCATAACCACCATTTTTACCAGTTTTTATCATGATCCAATCAACTGCCATGATAACATCAAGCCACATTTGTCTCACTGGTCAGATTGTTTTATTAAAGTTTAATAGTTTTGTTGTGACGTTGTTTTGCTCACTGTCATGAAGCTGCTGCTTGTATGATGAGAATGAGTGTGATGGTGTGTCACTCATATGGTGAGTAGATGAGTGTGAGTGATTTTGGGGTGATCTGACTCACCCCAGGGCCTGACTCTCCAGCAGGTCCAGGGTTTCCCGCCTCTCCTTGCTCACCCTGTGGAGAAAGTTACTGGACTGAGCTTCAGCATGAAGGTAACAACACTGTACATTCATCCAGTAACTGTAGCTGCAGTTATGAGACTTATCTGTAGTGTAACTCAGATACAATAATGTAGAATCTATACATTATATATTATATGCAAATACTGCACACTGCCCATGTACTGCTTATAACACTAAATAAATAAAATGATATGAAATATGGATTTGAATTGAAATTCTTCTGTTATGTAAAAGAGACAGTGGAGGTGATTCCAGAGACGTGAAAGTTTTGAGACTAAAAACTTCTGCATGAAATCAGTTGATGTTAAAACCATTGTAGAAAAATCTGAGTGCTGTGACTTAATCCATCAGAACGGAGTGTTGCTGAGAGTCGGTGATAATAAAGCTGAAATCATTTGTATCTGCAGTGGATGACAACATTTCCAGCTCCTCACGGACGTAACATAACAGTGACCCGTTTCATATTTTAGATAATTCTTAGCTGTCAGACGCAGCATTAAATATGAACGACCTGTCAAACAGCACAGAACCAGAGGACTGTGTCAAATCTGCAGTGAAACAGACATCAGTTCTGTTCTCTTCTGCTAGCTTACACCAAAGGGTGACATTTAACTCTGAACACAGAGGTGTGTGACTGCTAGTATCTGTCCAAGACACAATATTACTTGAGAGCAGAAACAAACATGAAACACTCGTACCTTCTCACCGACGGCTCCCATGCCTCCAATCCCTCCAGGAGGTCCTTGTGGACCCTTCAACACAACAAGATGTTACGTGTTGAAACATAAGACCTGTTTATCTGAAGCTACTATATAAAGAGTGTAATGTGATCAGTCAGTCAGGATAAATGATGAAGTGTGAGACGCACTTACATCAGCACCAGCGGGCCCTTGAGGGCCTCTGGGTCCAGGTGGGCCGGGCGGACCCTGAGAGATAAAGAAAAGACACAAATGAGATCTTACTAGGAGCACATGATCTTAAAGCTAATAGTCATGGACAATGTTGATGGAATTTGGAGTTAAAAATGGTGTTAAAATGTTAAAATATCTCACCATAGGACCAACATCTCCATTTTCTCCTTTCTCACCTGGTGGTCCAGGAAGACCCTGTAGAGAAAACAGATAAATGCTAATTAAAGGATGAAGGGTTCAGATGCAGTTAGCAGTGCTGGAGGAAGACAAACGGCTCACATGACAAACACAGGCAGAGAAGCAGAGGCTGTTTATTGAGTTTCAGAGTTTCAGACTTTGTTTTGAAATCTAAGAGAACAGCTAACAACCTTTGTCAGTTTTTCAGCTCGTGTTCAGTGTGACATGTTATCGCTTGTCTTTTTCACCTGTGATTGGTGAATGATGAGAAACGTTTAATACTGAACACAGTATTAGAGCTCATTTTCCTGTGCAGAACTCTTCATTTATGCACAGATGTTTCTCTAAAGACACGCATCAGTGTGCAGCACACATTAACTGTTCAACACATGAATGTAGTTTAACTAATGTCCGATTACAGACACACTGAGAGTCACATTCATTTTCTGATACTGGTTACTAACCAATACTGCTACTATTTTACTTTAAACATCAGAATGAATTACTTTACACTAGAAAGTAAAGACTGTGGTATAAAGGACTAACCAGCTATATACTAGTTAATCTAAGCCCGGTCTGTGTAACCAGGCCTATATCATCCTGAGACACACACCTGGTGGGTGAATAAGGTTCTGAATGTTCTGGGTTTCATGCGTGTCTGATATTGGACCTTCACTTCCTGTCTCACTGATGAGCGACTGTACAAGTCATTTAAAAGCAAACCAGCACCAATCCTCACCTGTGAGCAGCGCAGGGACCTGAAGCCTCGTTTTTCTTATGTTTACTCATCCAAAACAAACATGACCTGATGCTGGTGAGACTCTCCCATCATCTGAGGTCATTAACACACACACTCAGCACAGCCAGAGGAGTGTGTGTGTGCGCAATGCTATAATGTCTGTTAGACCAGGTCACTAAACACAGTTAATACCATCCAAATGGAAGTGCATTATGGGTAATTAAAACTCAATTGAATCAGATGACTGAGAGATCAGGCGAGAGAACAGTCGACGCAGCTCCAGTAATATCAGGACTTATGTAAAATCAGTATCTGATGGATGGTGTGTTTGTCAAACCAGAGGTTTCATTGTAATGATTCAATGATATGCTGCTGCGTCGCTCTGTCAGAACTCAGCTCTTGTATTGCTCTTTAATCTGAATTTTAGATCAACAAAATACAGCTCCTACAAGCTCTGAGCTCCTAAATCTGATCTAGTCTCGGTCTACATGGTAACTGAACTATTTTTTTGACCAGGCACAGAAAACAGCAGGTAATGTCAGTCACACAAATTCATTTCTAATGCAGTGCACTGTTCTCCTGTACGTCTGCAGTCTGGTCTGATGCATGTGCTGATTTCATCAGACGGCACTCAAAAAAAAATCAATTCACATCTCAAACACCAGTTCATCTACAGCCCGCGGCAGCTGGCCGTTGTTACCCTGCTGTATTTATCTGCCTTATCATGGGACAGAGTTCACAATCACCAGTCTCATCACATCTGGGATCCTGTCAGAAGCAGGAATCTCACCTGCAGACCAATGGGACCAGGAGGTCCTGGGAAGCCCCTGGATCCTTCATCTCCCTTCTGTCCAAACATACCCTGCTGCCCACGAGGGCCGGGCTCTCCGTCAGCTCCCTGGTGAGGGCATGAGTTAGCATTGAGTCTTTACTGTATTAGAAATGCTAAACATAACAGATGGTGTGGTTGAGACATACAGCAGGTCCAGGAGCTCCAATAGTGCCCTGAAGACCAGGTGGACCTGAAGGACCCTAGAGAGGAACACAGAGAAGATATTGATTAGCTTTTCTTCTACATCTTGGCTCTCAGTTTTCCACCCCCAGCTATTAAAGTTTGGATGGTCAGAATGACTCACCTGTTCACCTTTGTCTCCTTTGCTTCCCTTCTGACCCGGTTCACCAACTTCTCCCTGGAAATGAGTTTTAAAATCAGTCATGCATTACCTGTCTCACATCTCGGACCCACACACAGGTTTAAACCTGTCCAGAGGTGATTGTAACAGACAGAGACGCGGTGAGTTAAACAGTTTCCCGTGCTGTAAAATATGACATTGCTGATGACCTGCATGCGATTTTTCTGTAAACGAGTGATGAATGTTTTTCCTTCTCAAACCAAGATGGCCAGATAAAGTTTCAGTAAAACATATGCATGGCACGTAAGCCCACAAACCTTGTTAGTGGATACTGATGGAGAGACAATGTTTATGCTAGCCTGTGCTAATTCCATTTCAGAGCGCCGATGATGGATATGCAGCGAGAGAAGCAGGGAGAGATGCTGTCAGACGGATGTGTAATGTGTGCTAGTGATGATGAGGAATGATTTTAGATCCGATCGGCACAATAAGTGCCTATGAGGAGGAATACCAGGAAGAGGTGTGAGGATTTACTGTTACGGTGGATATCTGGTTACGGCCTGTACGCTGCAAAATTATTTTTAATCAGCATTTCTGCCTTTTTTCTTTTGTAGAGCTACAAAATCAAGATGAGTTGAGAAGCAACATTGCATCAGTTAAAGAACTTGTTTTCAGAGAACTCATTTTTAAATTTAGTGAAGTTTCTGCTTAGAAGAACCAAAACTTTTTTTAAAAAAGCAAAACAACCATAATTCAAGACACATTCTCTGAACATCTTATTTTCTTATGCAACTTTTAAAAATCTTAAGCAACAAGACAAAGTATTTATTTAGAGAACTATTCTGCAGCGTAGGCCGTTACTGTCTGTCTTTTGTGTTTATGTTAAACGTTCATTTAGTCGGCCTGGGAGCTGAATTAAGATGAAGAGAGAGAGTTCTGTGTCCTGTGGGAACTGCAAATTGGTTGTGAAACTGCCACATCAAAGGAAACGTTCCATTAATGTATTAGTTACATCAGCAATGCAACATGTAGCCTAACGTCACAATTTATCAAAGCGAAATAAAAACTGCAGTTTACCTTGTCGCCATCTTCTCCAGGTGGACCTTGAGGTCCTGCTGGACCTGGAAGACCAACTGGACCTTGAACCCCATCACGACCAGCTGGACCGAGAGGACCTCTCTCTCCCTGAACACCAAACACACTTAAACTCAGCTGAACTTATACCCACTACATCAAAACACAAGCATGACAACGCAGCAGTAATGAGACACACTAATTGATCATCTGAGCATCTAACTGGCTCTTTACCGGGGCACCCTTCTCTCCAGCAGGTCCTGGGGGTCCCTGAGGTCCAGCACGTCCAGACAAGCCGATGGGTCCAGCAGGTCCTGCTGCTCCTCTCTCTCCAGGGGAACCCTACACCCACCATACACATGAACAGAGAACTTTAAACAGAGAACCATCTACAGCCACATCAATCTACAGGCCAACGTAAAGACCACAGGCACTACACGATGCTCTCAGAGCAGCTACAGGAACACCAGGTAAAGCGTGTACATTGATGGATAGTAATGATAGTAATGATGCTGGAGTGATGTTGGTGAGGTGTCGCTCAAGGACCAAACATATCAGTGATGACTCCTGCACCCAGTCAAACTTTACTTCTGACTCCTTATCTCCGTTTCAATTTCTATTTCAATGTGGTTTAATTTGTAGAACTCTGCATCTTTATACAAATGCAAATGTGTTCATTATCAGACTGACACTGCTGAATTTAAAACTCCTCAATGACTTTTCATCCATCCGTTCTAATCTCACACAGCGCCGTCAAGCCAAAAAAAAGAACAATTACAGGGTGACAATACTTATCTATTCTCAAGAGAAATGAAAGAATTGGTTTTAATTCATGAAGGTCTCGCAGACATTGCAACTCGCCCGTCAAAGGAAACGTAATGGATTGGCCGTGGTGTAAAATGTCAAGAGTAAGTCATTTTAAACCACCTCCTGTAAAACTCATGAATCTGATGGACACTATAGCGCCCTCTAGTGCAAACTCCTGCCACTGCAGGCTTACGTTTACCTGACCGCACAGTTTTTTGATTTGTGTGCACTGTGTGGTAACGTTTCAATACTTAACATATTTGAGCCTTAGATCATCTGACCCCTCCCTCAACTCTCTGAGGCTAATAAATACTGAATGTTGCTATTGAGAGAGTGAGTTTCTAGCGTTAAATGAGAAACCATGGTAACAGTACTCACCACAGGGCCGGGGGGACCTTGAGGACCCTCAGCTCCTTTTAGACCAGACGGCCCCTGAGATGGACAAGAGAAAACAAGATATGAGTTAAAAACAGGTTCACAGCAATGTTATTTATCCAGTGTGTCACCTGTTGATGTTCAAAAGCATAAAAACACATTTGTATTATTGCACTTTTCACTCTGATAATATTAATATTGAGCCAACAAATCTATTAGTAGCTCACAGAAGAGCCCAGACTAAAAATAACTCAAATCTGTTTTCAGTGAACATTCTAATGATTCTATTATTGAGATTTCTGGCCCACAAACAGCGTCCCAGAGACAAAATCTTGAGAGGAAACTTTCTCTCATTAAACTTTTCTACCGTATAAATTCTAGTAGATTTGATTGAAAATAAAAAATACAAATGGCCACTAGGTTGCTAAGCAGTGCAGTTCAGTTCTAGAGAATTCTGGTCATTTTCTAAGGCACCGCTACAGCAGAACCACCACTCACACAAACAGACCCTCATATCTGTTCCTCCTCATGCTTAGATCATGGTTTGCCCTAGCAAACAGCCCCAATGAAATAATTACGTCTTTAAATAAAAACCCAAATGTATTTACATTTATGGACATGTACATTTATTGACATGTATTGGCAGTGGTTGTTTAAACTGTGTTGTTTATACTGATGGACAGAACACAGGACTTTAATGCTGACAACATAAGTAACAATTAACTCATCTCTGCAGCTGGAGGGATTAGAGAGCACACTGACAGCCGGTTCGGTTCTTCCGGTTCGTTAATCTTCTGTTTGAGAGGGATCCACAGAACTCTGTCTGGTTCTGTCTGCATTAGATGGATATTTATTGGGCTGTTTGAGGTCTCCCGCTGCAGGCCTGACAGCTGAGACACGGCCCAAATCAAAGAGCCAACAAAAGTGTGTGAGTGTGTGTGTGTGTATAATATATGTGTGTGTCTTTAATGTGTGTGTGT
>JBAJNP010006933.1:0-24049 GCA_036877545.1 Yasuhikotakia modesta | reverse complement strand
ATATTTTCACTCATTACCTGTTTAAATACAGCAACAGCAAAACTTGCCCTGTCAGCCACTATCAGCATAAACATATGAGACACACTGACAGCCTGTCTCTTATGATCCTGTACTATGGTTGTCTATAGCAGCAGTGTGTATTAAATGTAACAATGTTAAATCTTGTTAAATTACATCTCAGCAAACATCTTCATCTTGACTGATTTATTTGAATAAGTTAAAGGCTGAAGGAACAAACAGGACAGTGATTCTTAAGGGTCAACTGAATTATGTAGACATTTCAATATGTGACAATAGCTGCTGAACCACAATAAATTTATTTTATAAACTTTGCAGGTCAGGCATAATACGTTTCCTGTTATTAAATTAACTTATAAAATACATTAACACATTAGCATGTTGTTTGGGAAATGGGAGAACGTGGTCAAGCGCATTCGTATCCTTTAAAACTACATATCCCATGATGCCGTGTTACACTTCCTGTTATTGTCATGTGATTGTATTCAGCGCCCATAATGACAAGCATTTGGAGTTGCGCTGTTTTGCAGATATTTAATATGACAAAATAACTTATTTGAGTGTAAATTACATTATTAATACTGATGATTCGCGATAGATTCGTGGACTGAAACGGAACAGGCGATTTTTCTGCTAATCTGAATCGTGCATCATGTCGGAAGTGGAAGAGCAGGTATGTTACTGTACGAGGAAACATGTCAAATGAAAGATAGCTGTGATTATATATGTGGTGTTTGTAAATGCATGTAAGCTATTCAATATTGCACATGTAAATAGCATTCAAAGTTTGAAGGCTAACAGACAAGTATAATATACAAATTATGGCTGATCTCTGTTGTCTATGATGGGTGTAGCTTTTGCTTTGCTATCACGTGTATTTTTGTTTACAGGAGATTACTTGTGTTGTTTATTAATAATTAGCAAATGTTTTAAGTTCCTGTTTATGTAAACATATAGCAGAAAAGTATGCCGTTTTGTTTCCTTACAGGGAAGGAAACCAAGTGAGGAGTCAACAGATGATTCAGAGGTAGAGTTTTATATCTTTTATGTCTACTGTTGTCAGAGCAGGAATGTACATTAATACACAGATTTTGAATGGTCATCTTTTTACATTGTAGTTAGTAACACTATCTTATCCTTAACACCTTATTTGATCAGGTTATTATTAGAGCTTAAACACACAACATATATAACAATATAATACAGATATACTCAATATATGTACATGCAAAATTAATGCAATTAGTTTATTAATGCAATCTTTTTGTTTCCTATGACATTCATTATGTTTAAGTGAGGCTTAAATGTTTAATATTAAATGTTCAATATTTAATAGTTTTTGTGCATTGATCTCTGTTAACAACATTTTTACACATAGCATTTAACATTAGAGATGTAGTCAGATGAGGTCACTTCTGGTGAGACAAAGTAGAGGTCTGTTACATCTGCATACTTCTGTAACAATTCTGTTTTTACAGACACTACTGCATTATTTGTTTGCTTGCACACTAATGTACCACTATAATGCCAGTCAACTCTATTCATTCAGTAATCAAATTGAGAAATATAATTAAAATACAACTAATGTTATTACCTATGTCATGAATTTGACAGGCAATTAAATAGTTTGCATATTCCATTGTATAACACTAAACTTTGACATATGATGAAGCAAATGGGATTTTATGTCTTGTCTAAGTGCATGTTTATTTAAAAATGCTTCATTTTGTTTTAAAGTAATACAAAGAATGAAATGTCAAACAGTCCCAGAACAATTCTGGTGCTGCTATTCAATTCAGAATCAAAACAGATGGAAACAACAGCTTTTCCCTTCTCATAAATGAAATGGCAGTGTGTGGAGCAATCTCCTGTTCCCAAACTATGGTTTATAGTTCTCTGTATCTCTCTCTACCCCCCACCCCCTCTTTATCCCCACCATAACACTCCCTGATGTTATCACAAAGGTGTTGGAGGACGTGTGGAAATTTACTCTCTGATGGACAACACCTCACATTTCTACCTTTTCTATCTCCCTTCACTTCCTTGACGGTTTCAGTCCTTTCTTAAAGGATTGTTGTATAAAGGATTGTATAAAGGAATAACTCACCCCAAATTCAGATTATGTCATTGTTTACTCACTCTAATGATTTGACATTCTTTAGTAGATCACAAAAAGATGAAATTAAGCAACATATTTCGCTGCTCTTTTCTATGTGATAAAAGTGAATGGGGACTGGAGGTGTTGATGTTTAACACTAACAAGAATCCACAACATCCCTATTGTCTTTTCTTATGTATAGAAAATATGCATACAAGTTCTTGGAATAAGGGTGAGTAAACGATCACAGAATTTTCATTTTTGGGTGAACTGTCACTTTAAGAATTCTACCCTTTGTTCATAACACCTTAACACCGTAAAATCATCTCTCCGCACGAAGAGAAGAAAACATGCCACAGCCTAAATGTGATGTCATGCAGTGAAATGAGGAGAGATGCTAGCAGCGTTTGACATTAATCTGTGATTCTGAGGCCCAATGTTTCAGTTTGGCGTTGCAACCCAGCAAAGTTTCTAACTAGAAAGACAGAAGCAGAGAATGAAGGATGAGCAACGAAAGAGTGTGTGGATGGTCACACCACTCCAGAAAAGGGGCAATTAAAGACAGACTTCCCTTCATCCCCTGCTCCCCAGGGCACCAATTAGGAGCGGCAGGGAATGAGGCACAACACTCATCCACCACGTCAGCATGGCGATGGCAAACACTAACAAGAGGAAGAAATTATGGGATATGAAACAAGAGAGATATTATCCACCCCTCCCCACCATAGAAAGTTTGTCAAGAATTTTTCCTCTCCCTATTTCTCTCCATCCCTGTCTTTAATGGCTTTGTAGACCATGACAAATGCTCAGGCATTAGAAATTTCACATCTGGGCAGAAAAGGAAATGGACAAGGGTGTTGTTGGTGACCAGAGAGGAAATGTGTGCAGAAATGAAACGGCACCCATATAATCTCTTTAATTTACGTTTGGTCTTATTTTTTCATGCTACTTGAATGGCTATATATTTATACCAGAATAACTCAGATTTTTGTTCTTTTGGATGTTAAAGCCACAACTGAACTCAAAGGTAATTGTATTGCCCTACTGTATGTAAGCTCCTCTCATACACATAACACAGTGATACACAGTGAGGGAATGCCAGAATACTTTACTACAGAAAAATAAGAGAATGCTGCTGATTATCTCATTTTAACTTGCATGAAATGCATGGATCACATTTTAGGTTCTAGCTTATTAAAAATTGGAAAATTGAACTAAATGCTAAATGGATCATTTTGTCACATGCTAATTACTGTGGAATAGCTGTGTGAATGTGGTCGTTCTCTTAATCTCTTTAAATAAAGTTTAATTGAAGACTCAAAATGAATGAGGGCTATGGTGTGTTTCACCAGGAGGAAGACACTGAGGAGGAGCCTAAACTAAAGTACGAGAGACTGACCAATGGTGTGACAGAGATCTTACAGAAGGACGCTGCCAGCTGCATGACAGTGCATGACAAGGTACGTTTAGCATGTGTTTAACAAGACAGATGCAATACATGATGCATGACGAGTGTATTTAAATATTAACATATAATTCTAGAGGAAACTTCTTTCCAATTCAAAATATTAAATATCAACTGCAATTCTAGGAGTCAAATTTTTAATTGGAATCCTGGAGTTTTCGCTTTCTTTGGATTTGTATATGAAAATAAATATTATAACATTCCAGAATGTTTTACACATGTATTAGTTTTTACATATTTTTATGTATAATAATTACTTTATGTATAATAATTGTGTATAATACTTACACAAAATAAATTTCGTAACTCTAGCACAGTATCAACAATGAAATTTTGACTATTTGCCCACATCACACATTTCCCAGTCACAGGCCACCAGGCCTTTACATTTTCTGTATTTTTAGATTTCTGTGTTGGTTTTTTTTCCTGTCCTCTTTCAGTTTTTTCCCCGCATTGATATTTTTGTTGGTGGAACATTCTATGTGGGCCGGTTAATCGTCATGGCAGCTGGTTCACTCATGCACGGATGCTGTGGAGGAGTAGTCATGCCTAGTTATGTCTCCTCACCTGATGTTTTATTAACCGCTATTGATTTTTATTCTTTCCCCTACTTTTCCTGATTTTCCCCGGGGACAACTCCCCTTTCACCTCTCCAAAAAAGGCAAGCTTGCAAAAGAAAGAGACGTTCAAAGCTGAATTTCCAATGAGAGCCCCCCCCTTTAGTTTACCTTCTATCTATATCTGTGTCTCTTTCTGTGTCTCTTTCAGTGTCTCCTTCGTACATGTTTTCAACGCATGCACCCCTACCCACGTTCTACCATCTAGTACATACGGCCCACCTGCCTAATGTTGCCTTATATTTTAAGTGCCAGAGATCCTACTTTCATTTTAGCAATTTCATTTTGATAAATCCCTTTAAGAGCCACTGAGGCTGGTGAGACCGCTCCTTTTATTTATTTATTTTTGGCTGATTTTATTTGGGGAGATTGTGGGGGTTCTGTTGGACATGCTCGGCTGTGCCTGTAAATATAAGCATTTCATTATGGACTGCAGTGAAGCATGGGGCCGCCGCGACAGGGCGAGGGCTGAGCACGTATGAGCAGGTGTGTGTGTCTGAACACGTGGTAGCCTCGGTTCTGAAGATGGGCTCATGCAGTGAGTGTGTTTTAAGGTGCAAAGCTGGCTGCTGTTCTGAAGATGGGTCCAATGTGCTGTGTGAACCAAGCTTTTGAGACACAGTGATAGAGCTATATTGTGTAAATCAAGAGTCTTTAAAGTAAACATTTAATCAAATTGAGCCTCACATGTTTGAATAAACTTGACTAGCCATGTTATAAAAGAATTATTGAAGCACATTATTCTGCAAAAAAAGTTTTATCTTCTGTCTGTAAAGTAAATGTAAATGTTTTAAAATATATAACTTGCTCTGCCTCTGAAAAAGCTCTTTTTAAATCCTTTCCAAACATTTCCAAAGCCATTCAATTCCTAAAAAATAACACAAAGTTTCCTTCTTGATCATTGAATATCCTGTTTTATTGCAAAATGTGTCAATGTAAAATGCTGTGGAAATGTAGTTTGTACTTTATTAGATAACTAGAAATACAGTTTTGTGAACAGCCTTTAGCAAACACTTGCACAGAAAAACAGGCATGTATCGCTTTGTCATATAAATTTGTAATAAAATGTATTTTTTTCTTTTACACTGTAAAACTAGAACTAGAAGCAAATTTTAATTATCTCATTTGTTTGGTTTTATTGATGACATAAATGTCAAATTGGTAGGAGGTGATGTTGGGGAATCAAAAGAGATAATGGAGAATGTTTTCCAGTGCTAAACTCTAAAATGTAATTGCATTATTCTGACAGGTGGAGTGTTTCACTGCTGTGTAGTGTAGAACTGTGACCTGTGGTGCATATATTATGTTGAAGCGTTTTGATATGTTGAGGGAAAAAAACGCTATTTCACACTGGGGCGCCCTGATAAATAAGCTTTTCTGTCCTCCAGCAATTTCACACTTTTTGCCCTCGAGGGGACCGGCCGAAACCACACACATACACACACACACTCTCATACACGCGCAAACACTGAGGCTTCGCAGCCATGCCTGGTAAAACTCATTTTTAATGCCTCCACCACAGCTTTTAAGTCTGAATAAGTGCAGGATGTCCTGTGGTTTGGACTTGTATGTCTGACATGTTTATGTCCCCTGTTGCCTGCAGTTCCTGGCTCTTGGGACACACTTTGGAAAGGTTTACCTGCTGGATATTCAAGGAAATGTTACACAGAAGTTTGAAATTGTAAGTCTGAAATCCTCTTATGCACCCAGAGTTAAAATATTAAACTGCGTTAGTTGCTGGAAAAGTCAGAAATGCAACAAAAATCAAGTAACCCATGAGTGTAAATTTTTAAGTTCAATGTTACATAATTAAGTTACATAAATATGCCTGATTGTATATGTATATGTCTGATGTTTCATTACTTAAAATACAGTTATTACTACAGTCCTGTAACAGATGTTTCTGTCTCTGCTTTTCATTTGTGCAATTCTATTTCAGAGTCTAGTGAAGATTAACCAGATTAGTTTGGATGAGAGTGGTGAGCATGTTGGAATCTGCTCTGAAGATGGAAAGGTGAGATTTGGAGACTTCATCTTAAAGTCTGTTCCTAAAATCAAAGGGCAGTGATTGGATGATAGGAATGTTGTTGCAAGACCAGTGAACTTGAAGCTTTTCTTATTTATTTAATACATTAAATTAAGGGTCAAGGCTGTCGGGACTGAGCAAACCGGTCAAAACCGGTTAGATAACTATTGAATTGTCAAGCCAGTTCAAGTCTTTAAGAGTTAATTCTTCATTTGAAAGGTATGATGCAGTGTTTTTCCCACCCAATGCTGTCGTCGTCATTTCTGACACCTTCAGAAACAGCATAGATGGATCGGGACCTGTTTTAAAACGTGTGGTTAAAAAGAACCTTGCTTCTCCTCTATTCTGTGATATCTATCGCTCTTCTCTATCTATCTGCTCATTGATAACGTTAGCTGTTATCAGTCTACGGAGGCTAATCATCAGCTCCTTGTGTGGCTTGCTCAGGCTTATCTACGCCGCGATAGGCCACGTTTGTCCTGTTACCAGAGCAAAAGCGAGATCTTGTCTCGTCCAACACCTACACCAATTAAAATAGATGTGAGGGCCATTGTTCACTCCTGTGCACCGTTAATCCTCACCTCTTACTGGCCGCTGCAGTCCCGCTGATACGCAAAATATGACACGTTTCTTAGGAGGAAGAGTTTTTGGAGTGTTCAGAGCATCATTTTTTCATTATTGGGATTTTCAAGTTCAAGATGTTGTGAAAAACATTACACGGCTCAAGTGCCGCAAACCGCACTTTGAAAAATCCCAGACTAGCTGAGTATTATTTTCTACATTTCCTCTGCAGAAAGGCAACATATCGGCAATCTGAAGTCAACAGTTTCCTTCCCCCACCATCATCTTAAAGTTTTCGGTAGTTGTGCTTGTTTTAAAATCTTGCTCTTTCTCTCGTTCCTCAAGTTCCTCTTGTTTTGTGCAGACAGGTGTAGGTGAAATGTTGTGTTACGACTTGTTTGTAGCCGTCGGGGACTGATGTACATCCAGAGATTAAGTCCGTAACATAAAGGCTTGTGAGGGCAGGGAGAGTTGACCTGTCCACTAATTGGGAGTCTGGTAGATGGTTAACTATCATACTGGATAGTCAGTTTCTTTTGTGATGCTTTGCTCAAGTCAATCATTATCACAAAATGCACCTCCATACCACTGTGATTTTCCCTTTAGAAGATACATCAGTTTGTTAGCTTCACAACCTCTCCATTGCTCATTCTCTGTGTTTTTCCAGGTCCAAGTGTTTGGCTTGTACACCAGGGAGGGCTTCCATGAAAACTTTGACTGTCCCATTAAGGTAAACTTATTGCTGTTAATGCGAGTCTTACAGCGTTTTTGGTGCCTGATGGGAAATAGCCCTTTAATTTCGATTTCCTGTCAGAACAAGCATTGATAATTCTCAAAAACAATGTAATTTCAGCTTGCTACTGGTCTTAATTGATTTCTCTTGGGCATTTCATATCATGCATGAGCCGCCTCTATGTCAAGCGTGAGAGATGTCACCTGTTCCACACATTAAAAAGAACTAGTGCTGTCACCTGCTTATATCAATACTTTTGTGTATTAGACCGTGTGGATCAATTTTTTTACTTTTCTTGGGTTAAAAACTTATTGAACATGTTTTCATGTGAGTAAGTCACCACAGGGCTTCAGGAATACTGTAGTGGTATCTGTGTTGCCTAAGATATCTGAACCATCTCTTGTTCAATCCCAGGTCGTGGCGTTGCACCCCCAGTTCAGCAAGTCCAACAATAAACAGTTTGTGACTGGTGGAAATAAGGTAAGTCCAATTTTAAAATAATCTTAGAGTTCAAAGCACACATCTGAGTTGTGTGGTTTAGCGGTTAGCATTCATGTTCCATAAGTATTGAGCCTTGGTGCGCAAGCAGAAGGCTCTTGTTTTAACCTGGTGGATATTTGTGTTGCGCCTCGTTTATTTGTGTTGCACCTCTTTTATTTTCCAAATAAGTCTCCCCTGAATTTTAAACAGCAAAAAAGTGGCAAAAAAAAACATTGACAATGACTCACACATTTCATTGTGTTTAAACATCCTAATAAACCTCAGTAAACTTTCTGTTTTAAAGAAAAAGAAAAAAAAAACAAAAGCCACTCTTTATGCTCCAGGTTGAAACCTGTATTTTGTTGTTGTTGTTGTTTGTGCTCTCCATCATTTCATGCTCTTGTAATTTCAGCTCTGAGGGTTAAGCCGAATTATTAGAATGGAATCATTTTTGTCGTGTTGAGTGCCGTGTATAGTGGTTACCCAAACTCTGTTTGGCATGAAACGCTCTTATCGTATTGGCCTTACACCAGGGTCACCACAAGAGAGAGAGAGAGAGAGAGAGTGGTCCATTTTCTCAAAAGCGTTGTTCAAAGAGATGTTGTCTCCTCTTGCGCAATAAATAACTGTCATTACACAGAGTGCCGTAGTGTTCGCAACATGTAGAACACTTTTTGGCTTATGGACTAAACAAATACACAGTCTTTTTTTTCTAAAGACACAATGCTAGCCACACAAGTCACAATAGTCTTATCGTTTCTTGACCACAAACATTTGCAGAAAAAGCACTTAAAAGAAGTTGATCTGTTTGGTTTGCCAGATCCTCTTCTGGCTTCCATTCAAAGTTGAATACATTAGATCTGGATTTGAATAAACGCCTCTGGTATTTGTAAAGTTGAGGTCTATAGATTTTGTAGAGCGATTTGAATCCCGGTCCTCATTTTTTTTCTCCTCCACACGATTGATTCTCATAAAGAGGCTTCACACCGCAACCGCATTGTGCTTATCAAAGCAATTAGCGGCATCCATTGTCCGCCACGGTGACCAAGTCCCTGCATTTTCATTCCACTTCTGCTTGTTTCCTTCACTCTCCCTGGCTTAAGGTCCACATAATGCAGCCCTGCCATGAAAATCAATACGGCTTCCACTGAAGACGCATCTTGTCAAAGGCAATTCAATTCCGTCTGCCCGGCTCTTGGAGTGTCAACTCCTATTCCTGCGCTGTGATCTGTTAACACAGCTGAAAGTGTGGAACTGAAGCGACATTGAACCGTCTTTTATTTCGGTCTTTTCCTCCACGTTGGGGTCAGGTTGGCTGAGAGTGATTGTGTGGTGATTTTGACCCGCACAATTCAAGGTTGCCAAGTTGCCGCTTTCTACTTAAGATTATTTTCATTCGCCCCCAAGAAAGTTTTTTGCGCTGTGGTAATATCCGACAATAGCTGAATTTTTATATCAGAATTTTAAATGCAGTCACGTTGAAAGTTAATAGTCACAAGACGCTTTTCTTTTCGACCAAAGGTGGCTGGTTCAGGGTCACCATGTTTGTTAAGCTAGATGATAAAATATTTTTTTATTCACACATATTTTTCTCTGTTGAGACTTTGATTGTATCATAGACTTATTGTGTCGTACACAGGCGCCTCGCAGGCCGACAATCTCTGTTGCCTTTTGAATATCAGTGTCCCTTCTTGTGAAGGCTAAAAGTTGCTTTTTTTAAAATAGTAGCAAGTCGGTTTGTGTTAAGAATTTTATTAAATCTTCTGTCTGGAAATGATCTAAAGAGAATAATAAGGCAGATGATTAGATGACATTGTTAAGGATCTTGTGAAATAACTGAAACCTTGAACAGGCAACACTTGTTGCTACAAGTTGAAAGAAGTTTTTACAGTTGTTATGAGAATATTTCAATATTGCATTCATGTTTGGACAAATAAATAAAATAATCTCAGATGAAAATTAAAAGGTGCTTTTCATACTGTCTTTGGTGCTGTTGTAGAACAGGACCGGGCTGTGTGTTGTTCTCTGTGTTTCACTGCCCTCTGGTGTTAAATTGAAGGCATTACCGTATGTTTCTGACTGTTACGGTGTCAGTGTTCAAGTATAACTGGTTATTAATACTACATTCATCTTGTTCTGTAGCTCCTGCTTTATGAGAGGAACTGGCTAAGCCGCTGGAAGACTTCTGTCCTGCATGAAGGAGAGGGAAACATCACCAACGTGAAATGGAAAGCCAACCTTATTGCCTGGGCAAACAATCTTGTATGAAATCCATTCAATGACGCTCTGTGCATTCAAAGCTGTGTGTTTGAATGTATATGTTCAGTGTGCTTCTACATATTAACAGAATTTATTAGCATATATACACATTTAAAATGTAGTGTGTATCTTCTGGGAAAACAGATACAAAATATTAATGACTCATCTTGCACTGCACAGATTTTTGTTCAATCAAAGGTTGTCTAATTTGAATATGTCCCTCCCCCAAGGCTATATTATAAGAGCTCATAAGGGGAAATTTAAAGCATGCTGGGCAATACAAATTTTGAATGAATTGATTGATTTGTCAGGGTGTGAAAATCTATGACATCAGCACGAAACAGCGTATCACTAACGTGTTGCGGGACAACACCAGTCTGAGGCCGGACATGTACCCCTGCAGTCTGTGTTGGAAAGACAACACCACCCTGATCATCGGCTGGGGCTCTTCTGTCAAGGTTAGTAATCATAAATAATACGAGCATGCATATTATTTATACTAAATATAATACTAAATATACTCCACTAGAATCAGATCATAGCCTGATCTGATGTGGCACTCAAGTGAAGTTGAGTTGATTTATTTGTTTGGTCCATCTCAGATATGTGCTGTTAAAGAGCGCGACCCCGCAGAGATGAGAGATCTACCGAGTCGCTACGTTGAGATCGGTACTATTGGTGCCACCAAAGCAAACAAAGTTGTACGCATGTAACACCATGACTAAATTGCAGGTAACATTATGTCTGTTCTTTGCAGTGTCTGCATTTGAGACTGAGTTCTTCATAAGTGGACTGGCACCTCTAGCAGATCAGCTGGTTACTCTGTACTATGTCAAAGAGAACTCTGATCACATGGTACGTTTATGATACTCCCACATAGTACTTTCTCATCAGTTCCACCTTAGTACTTGACATTTTAATGGTAGTTAAAATAAAAGAAAATTCCTGAATGTTTGGTCAGGTGCAAAGTACCTTATTCAAAATCAGATGATCGGTGCGAGAGCTTCATTGGTTTATTGTTTGTCATTGAATGGGTTACAGGAAGAGGAATTCAGAACACGGCCTCGGTTAGACATAATTCAGCCGTTACCCGAGGGCTGTGAGGAGATCTCATCCGATGCTCTGACTGTACGCAACTTCCAGGAGAACCAATGCAGGGACTACAGGCTTGGTAGGAAACCACAATAAACCTCTGGAAGGGCATATGGGTGGACAGATAAATGCACATAGCCCTTAAGTAACAGATTTAGCAGTTAATAACGTCTTGAAGGCGTTTTAAAAACAATGAAAACCAGGTTTGATTTAACTGTGCTTTGTGATTGTAGAACACTCAGAAGGAGAATCTCTCTTCTACATCATCAGCCCCAAAGACATTGTAGTGGCTAAAGAAAGAGATCAGGACGACCACATTGACTGGCTGCTGGAGAAGAAGAAATATGAGGTCCATGCTTTCCTAATTCATCTGAAGTATTAAATCCAACTAAGAAAACGTTTCTGTCATCATCCCAGACCTAAAGATCACAGGTTCCTTTAATGAGTTCAGTCAGAGAGGATCATTTGACTTGATTCATTGATTATTTTTTACAGGAGGCACTTATGGCTGCAGAGATCAGCTTCAAAAACATTAAACGTCATGATGTTCAGGTAA
Source organism: Yasuhikotakia modesta (assembly GCA_036877545.1). NCBI lineage: Eukaryota > Metazoa > Chordata > Actinopteri > Cypriniformes > Botiidae > Yasuhikotakia > Yasuhikotakia modesta. The sequence continues at coordinate 12,144 of JBAJNP010006933.1, read as the reverse complement.
AAACAAACACATCTTTATTCTGTGATAACACAGATAAGGTTCAGAATTTGGCCTCCACAGCTGTTTGAAGGACTCAGATTTGATACTGGAATTACTGGGTCTGTGTTTTGTGAATAGAAAATTGGCATGGCTTACATCAATCATCTGGTGGAGAGAGGAGATTATGACTCAGCTGCCAGGTACAGTATCAGAATTAATGCCTATTCAATGTCAGTTATATATACCATTTCATTATATACCATTATATGCCATATATACTAGTTCATTGTATACATTTATGTTGTTATATACAATACAATACTCATATTCCCCTATAGTCGATACAGCACAAATGTTCTTAAATTCACACATTAACCTGTATATAGATAAATGTATAGATGGATGTATAGTTACTTTATTGTTTTTCTGTTTATTGTTAGGAAGTGTCAGAAAGTGCTTGGAAAGAACATGGACCTCTGGGAGAATGAGGTGTACAGGTTTAAAACCATCGGCCAGTTAAAGGTGGGTGTATCAGACATAAGCACACAGTTTTCCCCTATAGCTGCCATGTGTCTGAATAATGCCACATTCTTCACACTCTTCAGCTCTTTAAAGCTGTTTTATAAGAGATCTTCTTCCTTCCTTCCTTCCTTCCTTCCTTCCTTCCTTCCTTCCTTCCTTCCTTCCATTTTATCCTCTGATAAAATGTCTACCGTACTGTAAATGCACTTTGGGTACCTTTGATAGAAACATATTCATATAAATGAACTCCATAAATGTAACTCTTATCTCTCTCTCTTTTCCTCCCTCTCTCCTTCTCCCTCTCTCTCTTCTCTCTATCTGCAGGCCATCAGTCGCTACTTACCAAGAGGAGACCTGAGACTTCGACCAAGCATTTATGAGATGATCCTAGATGATTTCCTCAGTAGTGACTATGAGGTACATTTATGATATGTATCTCCTATGTTTCTGACTATTAATATGCATTATAATCAGGCGTGATGATAGCAGGAACAGGAAATAACAGATGTCATTCTGGTTTCTTGCACAGGGTTTTGCCACACTTATTCGCGAGTGGCCTGGTGAAATCTACAACAACATGAATATAGTTACGGCAGTAAATGAACAACTGAGAAAAGACCCCAGCAACTCCACACTGCTCACAACGCTGGCTGAACTGTAAGTGCAGACAGCTGCTCTTTAAAGAGTGAAGATGATCTGTTTATTACCACATGAGTGGTAATCATCACAGTAATCCTTACAAACATGAGTTCATGCAAAAACTACAGACAATGTTAAATCAAAATTAACTGTAATTATTTTGTTAAATGTCTCTATTTAGTAAATTATCAAAGAGCCCTAAAGAAAAGAGTCAGTTTCTATAATCCTTCAAAATGTAATAACTTAAATGTAACTCTTTTCAAACTTTTTCTGTGGACAGTTACTATTAAAAAATTATATCATAGCATGTTTCACTGTCCAATCAAATTCTAGTAGACAACCTCAGGCGCCACCTTTTATTTATTTTCCAGTGACTGTATTTGCTTGTACTCGAAGCTGCTTCACGTTATATATATATATATATATATATATATATATATAATTTCACATTACAGAATTTTTTTTGTTGTTTTGTACTTATTTCGTGGTCATGCATAATAATGGCTTGAAACACAATTGCGCAGTATGACTGTGTTCATGCGTGTATTTCCAGGTACACGTATGATCAACGTTACGACCGCGCTCTAGAGATCTACCTGAGACTCAGACACAAAGACGTTTACCAGCTCATTCACAAACACAACCTCTTCTCCTCCATCAACGACAAAATCGTCCTGCTCATGGATTTCGACAAAGAGGTCAAACGTTTATTTTACGAAGCCGTTTTTTCCTTTGACCTTATTGAGGAACAAGACCTTTGTTTTGGATTTAATAGAAGAAACTTATTTCAAATGTCAGGCTCAGAAAGTTTTGCTGATGAAACACATTATAAATTGCTTTGAGGCAAATTGATTTATAGTCACAGAGACGTCTCTGAAGGACATGTCCACCTCTTTTTTTTCCAGAAAGCTGTTGACATGCTGTTGGATAATGAAGACAAAATATCGGTGGGTTCACAGCACTGGCCTCTTCTTCTGATTAAACCTTCACAAGCTCACTAAACAGATTGTCTGTGTGTGTGTGTCTCTCTCTCTCTCTTTTAGATGGACAAAGTAGTGGATGAATTAAAAGACAGACCAGAGCTGTTGCATGTGGTGAGTAAATTTAAATCTAACAAAATATTTGCTGTTTAAACGTTTAATTAAATTTTAGGACACTTCACATTTTTTTTTTATCTGTTTTTTGCTGCAGTACCTGCACAAACTGTTTAAGCGAGATCACCATAAGGGGCAGAAGTACCACGAGAGGCAGATCAGTTTGTATGCAGAGTTTGATCGGCCCAACCTGCTACCCTTCCTCAGGGAGAGCATGCACTGCCCGCTGGAGAAGGTCTGATCACAGTTTAATGACCACAAATTACTGATCACGTTTACTGATCACAGTTTACTGATCACAAATTACTGATCACAGTTTACTGATCACAAATTACTGATCACGTTTACTGATCACAAATTACTGATCACGTTTACTGATCACAGTTTACTGATCACAAATTACTGATCAATGTTCACTTCATTCTCACTTCACTTCTGTGTTGTTCTTATTTAAATCAAATCACAAAGAAGAATGTCTCCACAAAAATATAAATTGGTTTGTGAATTGGGAAAATAGGGTATATTTTTATTGTTTCATTAAGCAAAAATGTTTTTCTGCATGTTGTTTATACCACAGACCTTTTTTAAGACAGAGGTTTTAGACAAAGCTTTTCAAATATAAATGTTTGATAAATGTTCAGAAATAACAATACTTTTTAAAAACTTCAGTGTTTTGAAGAGATTTGTTCTTTATTGATATCATTAATATATGGACCTTAAAAGTTCATTTTAATTCTACAAATAAAATGAATATTAACATGGAAATTGAAAACATTTATCATAGAAAATATCATGTATTGAAAGCATTGTTAGTTATAGTATTATTGTTATTAATTATTAGCTCAGACACAAAAATGATCCAATTACATTACACAAGTTGATTAATATCTCAACAGACAGCTTTTAAACAGACATTAAAAATCCTGTTGTCTTGTGTTTTTCAGGCTCTAGAAATCTGTCAACAGAGGCACTTTGTGGAAGAAACCGTCTTTCTGCTCAGTGAGTTCTGAATATCTAAACAGACGTCTGCCTTTAAACTGTTTATTCATCTGTGCCTTTCTGTCAGAGATTAGTCTTAAACTTTAAACACAGAGAGCTTTCACACCACAAATGCACCTGAGAAAATCAGTTTTTGTGAGAGAATCTGTAATGAACGTCTAAGATTTTAGTTAATCCAGTCTGAATAAAGTCTTTTAGTGAAGCAGCAGTAGGGTTAGTTTGTGATGGATCAGGAATTTCTGCTCAGGTCGGATGGGAAATTGCAGACGTGCCCTACAGATGATCATGGAGGAACTGGCAGATGTGGACAAGGCCATCGAGTTTGCCAAAGAACAGGATGACCGGGAACTCTGGGAAGATCTCATCTCCTACTCCATAGACAAACCACGTAGGAAAATCCATTCCAAATCCATCCATCCAACATCCAGCAGCATAACTGTAGTTAAATGGTCTTCAATACACAAAAAAAACTTTTTTGTTTTTAAATAATTTTGTGTTTTCTCTCTAGCCTTCATCACGGGCCTCTTGAATAACATCGGTACCCATGTGGATCCAATTCTGCTAATTCACCGGATTAAAGAAGGAATGGAGATTCCCAATCTGAGGGACTCATTGGTCAAGATCCTGCAGGACTATAATCTGCAGGTGTGCTGATCCGAGATCTAATGCAGTGCTGATATAATTATAAACAAACACTCTATATATCTATATCTATATATGTCATCAGTGTTGGTCAGATTTTGAACAGCAAACTGCAAACTTAACTTAATCTTAAACCAATATTTAAGAAGAATAAAAATAGATGTTATTTCTGTTCTGTAAACACTGTATTTTTTTTTAAGTTAATCAGAAACGGTGAAGCAACATGATTGGACATTTGCTATAATAAGAAATTGATTGTAAAAATTCAAGTGTGTTAAATGACATTGGAAACACCTATGTACATTTCTGTGAAGAGACTGTTTGTAACACCCTGATGTGTTTCTGTAGATCTTACTGAGGGAGGGCTGTAAGAAAATCCTGGTGGCAGATTCTCTGTCTCTCCTGCAGAGGATGCACAGAACTCAGAAGAGAGGAGTGCGGGTGGATGGTAAACAAACAATTAACCAAACATTATTCTTCCTCGTATTTGTTCAATAAAATTGTTACAAAAATGTTGTTTTCTTCTCACAGAGGAAAATATCTGTGAATCCTGTCACACTCCCATTTTACCATCAGGTACATCTTAATTACTTGTTATTGTCTGTTTTTATATAAAGTAATAGATTTACTATCTTAATCTCATCACTAGTGGTCAGACAAAATAGTTTTTCCAGTGGCTCATTTCAATGGCTAATATAGTCAAGGCTATTATTGTTGGTTTATGTTATTATGGTTAATATCATAAATACAATAAATACAATGCAGCTAATTGTGGGGTATGAGACACATAGTTGCTAAAAATGTAATGAACATATTTATGCAAAAATAACTTCCAGTATTCAGTACAAAAAGTCATCCAGTATTATCTAATAATAGCAACCACTAATAATAAGTTGGTGTTTGTTTTTTCCTACAATTCCATATAAATAGAGAACACTAAAAAGGCTTCATTTCATTACAGTACAGGATTTATCAAGTTTCAGATCAGTTTTGGTCCACTCACTTGACACAGTTGTTCATTTTTAGACACAGCCAAAGCTTTCAGTGTGGTGGTCTTTCACTGCAGACACATGTTCCACAAGGAATGTCTCCCATCCCCAGGAACCGTAAGTCTTCTGTTACCTTTATGTATAGGTATCTGCTTTTACCCAATATATGCATAAAAGACAACCTTCAGTTGTATGGTACATATGTGGAGTGACATTCCAGTCATGGCTGTGTTTATATTTTGTATTCTATCCCTCAGGTCCCAGGCGTACAGTACTGTAACATCTGCAGTGCGAAGCGCAGAGGGCCAGGCAGCGGCATATTAGAGATGAAGAAATAATCATTTCCTGATAGTTGTTATATTATGCATTTGACTACTCCGCTGTTAAAAACAAATATAAACAAATGATCCTCAGCTTACTAACGGTCTGATTTGCAAGGTTTTGCTACTTACGCTGTATTGTGTTTGGAAAACTGTATTATTAAAACACATGAATACATCACCACAGACGTGTCTGAAAATTAGCTGTTGAAATAATATTGCATCATCACTAAGTCTCTTCACATCAAAATATTATTAACAAGTGGTCTAAATGCTTACATGTGTACCTTCTATAAAGGTAAATATGTTGAATTTAATGTGTACGCGTTCATGTGTTGTAGGTGTGGTTTTGGAGAGGCCTCTAAAAAAAGAGGGCGGGACCTTGTGCCGTTAAAGCTAGCTTGCTTATCCTAGCCTCTCAGAAGTTACCTACACTTCTTTTATGATCACATATATTTTTTAAATGCAGGTTTAAAAAAAGCATTAAAAACATTTGGCCCATGTCATGGGCACTTCAGTACAAGAAACGGCAGAAATCACTTTATTAGATCTAGGTATTTTTTTAAAGCACTTGCATAATGGAAAGATGTAAAAGCAGATTGTGGTCACATTTAGCCTATGTTAAACGATTACAGTATCTCTGTTTTTTTCACCAAAGTTAAAGACGTTTTAAACCATTCCCATTATCTGTGTTATCAATGAAATCATGTCACATAAAAATTCAAATGACAACACAAATGATAACAGCAGAAAACAACCACACATATCAAAACAGAAACTATGATATGAGATTAGAAAGGTTAAACTTTAATGGTTTTCCAATCATGATGGAATCAAACAAAATGTGGGGCAGAATAAGACAGGAAGGATGGAGGGGTTAAAGACAATTTTTCAACCAACTACAGATTACAACATTGTAGAGGGATTTGAAGGTTGTTTTTACTCAGAGTGGTAAGATTCAAACTCAAGCAGGCAATTGCCCAAAACACAACCAGGAAATATATTTCAGAGTGATATTTTAACTCATTCACTAAATATATATATTTCTCTCCCATTACTTTAATAACTTTTTTAGTAAGGTCACTTTAAATATTAAATTTGAAGTTGTTCATGCCTCATCAACAGATCTTGCACAAAGGCCTGCAGCAAGGGGAGGAAAAAAAACAGAAATTTCAAGTTCAAGGTGAAACAATGAGCGGAACGTTTTGGCTAAGCTGGTGTTCATCCTTACAGCCAATCAGAGCCCAGGACCTGTTAACACTGTTAGCACACAGTTAGCTTCAGATAACTGAGGTGGTCTTCCCTCTCTAGTGCCCAAACCAAAACTCCCAGTTTTCTCTTACACAACATGGACAAAAAAATCCAAAAGTCTGGAAGCTAGATACTGGTGAAGCAAAAACAGAACCGCAACAGCAGTTTTTATTTTATAATTTCTAACCCAATGTCTTAAACTCCATCCTCAAAGTGGCTTTTCTCAGTTCTAAGAGTTGGAAGATGTCCAGTGGCTCTGCCAGCCCACCAACCCCATGAGGAAACCCACCGTAACAACATTCGGTGCCTTGTTCGTTTGATGCAGTGTCATTCGTCTTGGTGTGTCATATAAAGCAGAATTTTATATTTCAGTCAGTTCCTGCTGCTGAGGCCTGTTCTAATGCAGTTGATAAGGAAAGGCCTTTATCAGCCCGTCAGTGTGTGTGTGTATGAGATTCTGAATGATATAAATGGGTGTGGCAAAACCTGTTCTTTTGTGAGGTGTTGCCTGACAGGGATCTACTGGGTCAGCGTATGTTTTCATTTAAATGTGTGAGCGTATGTGAGTGTGTGTATGTGTGTGTGTGTGTTAATGGCCAAAGGTATCTCCAGCTTGATCAGGACTGCATTAGACAGCTGCAGGTCATCTTTCCCCCTGCCAGTCTTGCTGTAACAGTTGCAGAAGGCATGGGGGGGACTGGAGGTGGCTTTTATTTGTCCCCCAGGATGGCATACTGGTTATCTAACTGTAATTGCTGTGTGGAGCCCGGCCCGTCTCCTTCTCTGGTTCGGCTCTTGTGCTTAACCACCTCAAATGTCTTCTCAATCTCTCGGTCCCTGGAACGAGAAAATATTTTCTCTTAAGTCGATTTGCTCACAACATCCGCCTATAATGAAAATATATTGTATTGTACAGTAAAACAGTATCTTAAATAGGGTTTCAAAAAGTAGTGAGTTACATTGTCACATGAACTTATGCTGCAAATTTAAGACACTTATATAAACCGTCAAGTTTCAGTCCAAAAATTGGAGTCTATGGGTCAAATTTTGTGATGGAAAGAGATGAAGTGCAATGCATTGTGGGATATGGTATTTCAAACAGTCTGCTCTGGTTGTACACTGTAGTCCATCTGTGTATTCCATGCATATATAATATATACACAAGTCAAAAAAGTACTTACAGAATGACATATGTAGCTTTTTTATATAAAAAATAAGACAGTATGAGTAAGAAAATCTGTAAGTAATTGTCTTACTTGCGAGTCTCCACATGTCTGGCGGTGGACAGGAGAGAGGGGAACTGAGAATCATTGAAGATCTCTGGGGGTCCTTGAGCAGGACCTTTCTTAGTAGATGTTAACCGGGCCCCTGGGGGACGGTACACACCAGGTGCCTTGGGCTCAGGAACCTCAACCTCCTCTGTAAAGAGAAAACAAAATGAGTTGAGTTGGATTGGACTTAATACTTGATGTATAAATGGGTGTGTCAATATTGCCCACTTACCAGGAGCAGCAGCTGAAGGGGGGGCAGTCGATTTGTTCCACGGTCCAGAGATTTTATCACCGCTGACCAGGATGATCTCACCATCCTCTCCCACCTCCTCTTTCTCATACTCTTCCTCGTCCTTCTCATCACTGTCAGGGAGATCAGACCTCCATTACATTCTTTACTCCAACACTGAGGCTCTCTTATGTAAACAATTGCCAAAATATTTGAAAACAAAGTCGTAAAAACACCATGATGATGATGAACTGAGATCTTTGCTGAAGTTCTTACTTCATCTGCAGGGCCTGGAGTCTGAGACCACTGTAGTCCACCTCCTTCTGTTCAAAGTCCTTCCATTCTTCATCCTCCTGAAGGTTTAAGAAGCAGCGTTGTATAAAAACAGAACGTATATCTTCTAACACTAGTGAAACTACACAACTAAACCACTAGCCAATACTAACTTAACTTTCTGATGCATTTCAGAGACATTTTAAATTGTGTCACAACATCATTGAAGTTTTTCCTATCCCTAAAGTTGTTTAATGATTAATTGTGTAGAAACATTAAATGTGCAAAGCATATCTGGTATTACAATGCAGTCATGCATCAGGGTATTAGCTGTACCTATTAATAAATGAGCCAGGCAAAGCCATTAAACTTCTGTCATGCGAATAGCTTCTCTCCCTTCATTTGACCATTTTATTTACTTCCAAGACAAGCAAGTTGCAAGCATATTATTACCTGTACATCTGTAAAAACGCTCTTACAGGACGCAATCCAGAAATAAAGCATAATAATGACACTTTGCGTTTAATAGAAACCTACTTTATAGGTTTAATAGAATGCCATAAAAAACTATTGCAGTCTGCAATAACTGCAGCTGGTACAACTACATGTATAATAATACACAAAAAATGAGCTAAGAAAATCAATTATGGGGCTGATATAATGTTATTGTGAAATATGCAGTAGATACAGACTGACTGAAATAGGAATCGAACCCGCAACCTTTGCACGGCCAACGCAATGCCCTGCTACAGTAGTTGCGCAACAGGAACACCAGATTAAGTTACAATTTATATTAACACGTGTCATAACTGGCTCTGAATAGAGAAATATGGGCATGGTGCAACGACACTGGCGCAGTTATAAAACAGCTACAAGATGACAGTATATTCATTCTCTGTGGGTTGGGGAAACCAAATCCACCACCAAAGTGTCACTTTAGGCCAAAAGCTGCATTATTACTAACACACCTGTTACCTTTTAAAACTCTGGAGCAGATGTTAGCTATTGTGTCATAACTAACTCAACGCAATCGATCGTCAATATACCCACAAGTTACGTACTGATGTATAAACATAGTGTTTTGTTACTGGCTAAACAACTAAATATTGGCCGTGTCACAAAATGTGCTGAACACGTAGGGCACACGCCCCACACCATCTGTGGCCATAATATGGGTATTTAAAATGCTTATGCCCCCACGATGCCCGTGAAGGTGGTCTAGACAGGCGCCTTGCATAACTGTATGACCCATGCATGAAGGACTGAGATGGAGGTTTGAGTTGCAGTTATTCATGCTGCATTACCTTCTCCATCTGCGCGTCTTGACTCTCACTCTTCGTCGATTTCTCCTTCTCCCTTTTCGTCTTTTTCACAGCGGCTCCTGCTGTCACCTGCTCCTTTCCCTTGCCTTTCTCCTTCTTTTTCTTCTTGTCTCTTTTGGCGAAGAAGTCATCCAGACTCTTTTCCACGCCGGCCGGAGGAGCCACATCCGCCATCTTATCCACAAACCTCTTCCACTACAAACTAAACAAGCTCAAAATGTGGCTGATCGGCGTCTGAAACGACAGCAAACGAACCCTTGCGTGCGTGTCTGCTCGGTTTTCTGTGTGTTTCATGTGTGTGATCTGGGTTAAATGTGTGCTGGGAGCAGCATGACACTCTGACCAGCTGAAAGTGTGACACACTCGTTCAATAATCCGGATATTGTTGCTTCTGTTACTCATGCAACCCGGATGAGAACGCAGACGTTTCAATGACAGCTTTTCTGTCCAATCGGTGGGCGACCACAAAAGTTTTCCACCAATCAAATCGCAACGTTAGGTCTTCCAAAGCAGATTGTGCAACTTCTTTTTGGTCAGAGTTGGGTTTTAGTTGTTATACAACATATGGGTGTAACTTTAATGGGGGGCACTTTGGTGGGCTTTTATAAAATGAACTTTCTTTAAATACACTTGTAGCTTTAAATTGTTAACGGCACCACAATGTCATGTTTATCACTAAAATAATAATTTTGTGTACACCAAATTGTGTGATGGAAAATTGCATGTACAATTTTGGAGTAACATGGCAGATTCAATTAGGCTAAATGCCACACACACACACACACACACACACACACACACACACACACACACAAAGCAGTAACAGTAAATTAAGACATGGTTCAATGGGTCAGAATGTGGAAAACAACATCACAGAAACTTTCACCAATACCAGTGTTCTAATATGCAGTCATGTGATTTAAAAGCACTACAAACATCTACTGCTGTTTGAGAGGCTATGGGTGAATGAATGATCCAGTGAAGACCACAATATGTTACACTGAACTGCACTGTGAATAGAAATGCTTCATTCAGCATACAGGACAAACAGGGAAAATTTCCGGAAAGTTCAACCCATTTAAATGAGAGGGAAACAGCTCATATGGTAGTTTATCAAGCATAATAAACATTAGAATAAATACATTTGTGCACTACTTTGATTTTCTTTAACAGATACAAATTCACGAAAGACATCTTTAAAGTTTTTATATTTTTATTGCTCAGCAGTAAAAAGTACAGTTTATGTGCTACAAAAGATTAAACATGATGTATAATATGCAGTTTTTTGTCAACTGAGCGATTATCTTATTGTCCTTTCATATTTAAATGCCTGCAAAAAAAGATAGCAACAAATGGACGTAAATAGAAAAATAAGACAAAAATCTGCAAATACATTTCAACATAAAAATAACATTCTACTAAGCACACAGGAAATACATGTAAGATGATGTTACGGTGAAAAGATATGTTACCAGCTTCAGTGGCAAAAGGTACAAAATAAAATAGTTTCTCTGTATGTCTGTCATATTTATCTAACACTTTATTACACACTCTATGACATCCAGTCATATCAACATTCATCTAAAAAACTGTACAATACAGCAGTAAGCACTGGAGAAGTAACAAGAAATATAAGGAATAAATTTTGGTCTCATTTATTCTCAGCCTTCAGTGTGGACAAAGACAGACAAACAGAACCACAAGCACACACGTTCAGTCTTCACCAAAACATACGGATTCTAACAAAATATATTTATATATATATTTAGCCAACCTTTGAAGCAATAATAGTGCCATTTTTAACAGAGCATGACATAGTAAATCAACAACTATAATAGTTTCATCAAACAGAATTGCAAACAGCATTTCCACTACAGTTATACAATGTTTAGTTCTGCTCTTAAAGTTGAACACAAACACGCATAAACAACTGAACAAAGACGTTGTGAAATGTAGAACAAGTACTGTCACATAACCTTACAGACAGTTTTGTACTGTATGACGCATTTCATTGGCATTTAAGCATTTTTTAATCATTTTTGTGCATTTGTGTTGAATTTTAGGGCATCACAGGGTATGCCAACCCAGAAATATTGTTAGGAATGAAATTCCATATGATTTCTTGTTTGAAGACACACATACACCTCAGAACTGGAAAGATGCATGCAACAAGACATATATACTCACACCAAACATAGTGAACATCTTAGTAATGGGACACTTCATTTTGTATTTTGGCTGGTGAATCATAGAATTTCTATATGTCATGATGCTTTCCTATCAAATGCAAAATAAGCGACTCAAGTTCCTCCATTAAGGAAGCGAGGGTTACCATAGTAACCCAGTGGACCCATTCCAGGACACTTCCAAAATCAATGCCCTTTACCCCAGCATCCTTACATACAGAATTCAAGTGTGGCAGGCTTTTTTAAGTAATCATATTAAGTGTTTTGGGTCACACAAACATTCTCAGCATTCTGCGTATCACCAAAGCCACTTTCACATAAGAGAAACCGCACTGTTACTGTTTTTATTCAAAAAGACATAAAAACCCTTATTACAATTAAGCGTCTGTAGAAAATCCACATCAGAAAAATATGCAGGGGTTTCCCCT
>JBAJNP010006932.1:0-24060 GCA_036877545.1 Yasuhikotakia modesta | reverse complement strand
TGTAATTGTACAATTGTAATTGTAATCATAATTTAAAATATTACTAGGTAAATAATGTTATTATCCATAGAGAGAGCATGTAAAATGTAAATGCTAAATGCACTGTAAAACGCTGTGAATAAGAGCATCTGTCAGATGCATGAATTTACACTAAAACTGATACTTTATTTATGCTGTAACATACTGTAGCATTATGATAAGTGATGTGCTAAATTACTGTTTAAGCCAAACAGCATTTATTTTAACCATTAACATTTAAATCAAATTTTTCTTGTGTTTATCACTTTGTGAATTATACATGCATTGTAAAACGTATGCATGTTTTTTTGTATTTTTTGTGTCATTAGCATCAGCGAGCGCACCAGGACCCAGCTGCTATGAACCACACCTTTCATGAGGTAGTCACAGCAGGTCTCTCTGCATCTAAAGAGCTGTTGACCCTTCAGAATCGCAGCCTTAAGCCGGGCCAGTACGCCACACATCTGGAGCGCTGGCTCCTGCACTACCAATCCAGACAGGTACCTCACTTATCCTTCACGGGTCACAATGTTCTTCCTGCTATTTAGGTTTATTTGATGTTGTCTAATGCCTGCCTTCTACTACATTCTCATTTAAGCCTTGTATTACATGCAAGATTCCAACAGTCACCTAGAAATAGAAAAGCTATTTATATTTCCCTAATAGAAATATCAGGGAATTTTAATTAATTTTTTCCAGGCCTCGAAAAGTCAGGGAAACAATCTTAATGTCATTAAAATGTAATCAATTTTTGTTGCAATTTATGAGGGCAGTTTCTGTACAGTGATTTTCCTTAACTTTCATAATTGTTATCCATTAATCACAAACAACTGAATGTCATGGAAATTTATTGAATAACGGATGTGGAAACCCTATACATAGAACATTTAAATAGAGCAACAATTCTGTATAAAATCTTATAACTTAATCTGTTATCACATTGAACGAAACCATTTAGAGATCATGTGAAATGGGCTTGAGTTTGAGCACCTAGAACAAAGAGAATGCTTTTAAGTTTTAGAGCACAAATAACTTTAAACAGCTTTGGAGACTCTTGTAGCCATTGTTTGGTTGAAAATGTGGTGATAGATGAAAATGATTTGAGAAATGCTTGTATCTAAAATACAGCTGCATTCATATCATGCAAAATATGATTTTCTGAATGTTGTATTTGACCCAACGGCACATCAGCTCCACATTGTGGATGGGACCCTGCTCCGGTCGAACCCTGCCCTGGTGATGGACGGCATCCAGCGTTTTCTGGGGGTCACGCCCATCTTCAACTACACCCAGGCCCTAGTGTGAGTGCTGTTTACTTAACACCTCACCTGTTATAAACCATTTCATAGTTTCAAAATGTGAATGAAACTAACATTGGGATTCTATGTCTGAATGTTGTGTTTATTGCAGGTTTGATGAGGGGAAAGGATTCTGGTGTCAGAGGTTGGAAGGTGGCCGTCCTAAGTGTCTGGGGAAGAGTAAAGGCAGGAAATATCCAGAAATGACCCCTGAGGTGAGCGTATAACTTATCTCATATAACTTGCTCTGTGCTTTTGACTGATCCTGGTGGGAGGGACTCTAATACAGATAAGTGACTCAGCAGCAATAGCTAATGGGCTCAGAAATTTAGATGAATTTGTCTCTTCTGTTTGTTTTTCTCCATCTTACTTGGATACCCTTTAAGGCTAGATGAACGTCTGTCATGTGACCCTGCCTAGTGCTTACATTAATAATTGACTCTCTGGGTGTTTTGCAGTGATGTTTCCTGGTACTGTATTAAGTATTTTAGCGCACTTGTAGCCGAAAAGCAATATTGACCAATGGAATCCAGGGCTGGAGATATCTTTAATATAAATTCTTCAACATTGTTTTGTGTTTTTCTCAGACACGTGCCTTCCTGACAGAATACTACCGGGAGCATAATCTCGAACTTTTGCGGCTGCTTAATCGGCTGAGCCTGGCTTTACCCTCCTGGCTCAGAGAGGAACTCCAGAGCAGCAGCTGGAGCTGAGAGAACTTCATCTGCATCTCCACAACAGAACCTCTGAAGACCAGCATCTGCTCACTACTGAGGAACCGGTGGGGAAGATTCTTAATTTAAAGTTCTCCACACCTCTCTGTTCAGAACTTCAGTAGCAGTGATGAGATGGACTGTGATTATGGCTGACAGGTTTGAAAGGACTACAGGAGCCTTTCTTTGCTGCCAAGGTGCTAACATACATACCCTGAGATGTTGGTGAAGTAGGAATGCTGGGAAATGTAGTTCTCACTAACTTCCTCTTCAGACATGACTTCAGATATGCTTATCAGGACCAGAACGCACTACAGGTCTGGACAAGCATGGATTTAATGGTGACTGAAGTGTTGTCAATGCACACTAATACTTGTACAAAAACACAGTCTGGCCTTGTTCAACTCATCTGAGTGATTGTAAAACATTGTACATTTTAAAACATGTATATTTTGGGTCTGGGTGGGTGGGATCGTGACTGAAGACAGCGTTTGTGTATGGACAGAGCTTTTTTTTTAGTAGGAGGTGGGCCCCAAATCTGTAGCCCTTCTGCTCTTCACACACACTAGCAAACGCACAAAGCTGGATCAGAAACCAAACGGTAAGAATAAATGCAGTCATGGGAGCTGTTTGTATGTCTTAGTGTCCTAGTTTAATCCAGTCTAAAGTTTTATTTTCAAGTGTCTTACAAGGTCCCCATATTTATCCGAACATGCACTTTCTTCTACACACACACCCACACACACACAGATGTGTGGAAGTACATATGGACGCTGTGTCAGATGTGTTGTATGTAAGAAGCTGTGAAGAGGGGAGAAGAAGGGCTGGGACATGATTTGTGGTCTGAGAAGCTGCTGTCATTTTTTGTAAAAAATGTATTTTAAAATCTCTCAACGCTGTATTATCTCTAATAAACTGTTAGAGAGGTTGGGAATGTTTGTGTGACTCATTTTGTGCGGTTTCATCTGATGGAAACACTAAAAAAATGCATGTGTCTGTATTGGATAAAGAGTCCATTGCTTTGTTGTTTGATAAATACATTACTATGTATGAAAAGGTAAAGCCAATTATTTGAGATATTGGTCCTTCTCAAGTAGATATACAGGCTTTACTTACATGGCTACAAAATAATGGCATGCACAGTTTTGTTAGCGTCACAAATTAAATGACTTGTTCTATGGGGTCTATCAAAACTCTGACTAGAGCAGCACATTCTAATATGGAACATTTGCCAATGCAAGGAAAAATAATCAAAGTGTAACCAGTCACATTATGCCTAATAGTGCATAAACAAACATTTAACATTTAAGCTAAACACATTTCTCACACCACAGATCAGTGCTGCGCAATGAGCTGTGGAACTCTCTGGAACGGCAAACCTTTTGTCTTTTATTAAGTCATATAAAAGCATTGAGAGAATAATAATACACCTATAATTTGGTGAGTTGTCTATACAAATAAGTAAAGGACTCCTTATTCAGTTTTCATTTGCAACCAGTTAGGCTGGACATTTTATGTTGTCGTTCCTTTTTTGTTCACATGGTGGTGTTATAGACTTAAGATTTGGTGACGAACAGGCTCTTCATCTCGTACGACAGGTGTTCACGCAATATACTGAATTGGCACGTCATAAAACAACGTAAATAGTTACTCTTAAACATTTCTTGAGAAACTTGCATGTCGTCATTATGTTGCCTTTCATATGTATTTATTTATTGCTTTGAATGCTTAAGGCTTGTTTTTGTCATTGTAACAACTCTGTATGTTTTGCTGTGGCCTCTATGGATGTGGGTTAAACAGCACATATCAAAGGACCCAGTTCAGTTTGGGTTCTGCTGTGTGTTCCCCAGAGCTTCTAATCTATCAGAATAATGATTTTGCACTTTCCTAAGGTCCTGATCACAGTTAATAGCCCCATGCACAGTAAACAGGCCACGCTGGTCATTTTAACCATTTGTATCTGTTTGTATCTCCTCCTCTTTCTCCCTCTAGCCTTTTCCATTTTCTCTCTTTGCTCTGAAATGGCTGCGAAATTTCCCACTTAGGTGAGACTGTCGTCTGTTTTGGCATAATGTAGGAAATCAACAATTTTGTGGCATTGATTTTCTCTCAGCTACATAGGTGAGAATGCTGGCAGAGCAAACCTGAGTGCGGTCGATAGCCCTCAGAGGCGCTTTCACTTAACGGATGTGTGTGCTGCACCTCTGCTCTCACAGAGGAGAAAGAACAATTGCTGTTGTTGTTTGTCTGCCCCTGTTTGAACTTACAGTTGTATAACCATAGCAGTAATCTACTCTTATATCCGTTTACCATCATCTAAAGGTGTTCCTGCTGTAGCTGCAAATGTCTGTAAATGTCAGTTTTGATTTATGCTGTTTAGTCAGTGTTGTCATTGGCTTTCAGCGTTTGTTAACGCAGAGGCTCTAAAGTTCAATGCTACCAGCTTCATCTTTGATTTATTTACACAACATGGCATTTTTACATTACACATGAGTTCAGGTCATGTGCGGTTGCCATGGAATTTGTATAAAGGGAACAAAAGTGCCCATTTCTAAAAAATGTGTGTTCATGTCCTGAGAAATCTAATTCGGCTTGACTTTTTAAAAAATAATAATAGTTAGTTAATAATTATATAGTTAAGATAATGTTTTGTAAAAGGATACAGTAACTCAAAACTTTTTCCTCAGTCAAAAGACATTTATTCAAACTAATTTGTAAAAACAACTTCTAGTTCTAAGTTCTAAACTTTTACAACTTAATGACATCATGAGCACATTTCTAAGATGGCCAATCACATTTACACAGAAGCAAAAACCACTCCATTTTCTCAAACCAACACCACCCACATCAAGGTTGAAGTCACAGAGATCATTTTGACTCTAATAGGGATTTATTGTTTCTTTTGATAAGGTACCTGATTACTTGAGTCTGAAACTTAAGCGAAACTGAGACTATATGTTTGATATGATAATTGTGTTTTCTTTGTATTCAGCAGATCTCCATCAGTCTCTAATGATATGTCTTCCACAGATCCACAGTGAGCATTATTTACCCTCTATACAGGAAAGTCAGTCTCCACAGTCTACAGTGTTCTGGGAACTCATTATGAGATAAACGCCTTTCTGTGGTTCTGGGATAATTAAGGGATCAATGAAACATTTGAGGTTTGTCCCACAACGCTGCTTCATCTGCACTGATGCTTTTTGTTTTATGTTATAACTGTCCACAGATATTGTCTGAAACGTTAAGGAAGAAAGTGGGAAGAAAGTATTTCCTACCAGTTATGATTTTAGTGAAATACACATTTACCAGCGGGGGGCACCACTATACATATTTCCATTTTTAACAGCACCCGTCTTGTTGACACACACGCAGGATAATTTACACACTGAAACGTAGTATAATATAAGGAATAATGCTAACACATTCAACCGTGCTGTAAACCATTAAAAATCCTCCACATTTAAACTAGAATCTGTTATTTATGTAACTGGTTGAAATAACTCATATATATGATGAATGTTCTGTAATCGTGATCTTGTAGGTGTGTGGGCTAGAGGAATGTAACATGGTGCTGTAAGAGACAGCAGCGGCTCCTCCTGAACAATTCAGCTCAGCTAACAAAGTTACTCAGACACATCCAACCCAACCGCACAGAGAAGAACTGCAGAGCTGGTTCCATTTACCAGCCAAAAGTTTTTCAGTGGGTAAGATCTTCATTGATGGATGTTTTTCAGTTGGTAGGACCTGCACTCCATGATGGACCACAGTAACAGGGTTTCTCTGTTGATCTGGTCCAGCTGAAGATAAAACTAAACTGTACGAGTCACTAAAACGCTAGTCAATGGGCATGAAAGCATCCTTGTGGATTGGTGTCTTCATGATGGATTTGTTGGTGTTGGGCTGCTGCTTCTGTTTGGTGCATGGACTAATACACACAACACAGGGTTTATCTTCAAGAAACGTCATCAGGAAGGGCAAATTTCCACCACATATTGTTTTTGTGATGGTAGATGATCAAGGCTACAATGACGTTGGCTACCATGGTTCAGAGATCCATACGCCCATGTTGGACCAGCTGGCTGGAGAGGGGGTGAAGCTGGAAAACTACTATGTTCAGCCCATCTGTTCCCCCTCACGCAGCCAGCTTATGACTGGGCGGTAAGAGCATGGATATCAATAGACAAGTTATAATTTTACAATATAGTTACTAATAATACAATTAAATTTTAACTTTTGTATTTTAATGCATACCACTCTTGCATTTTCAGCTAATGTGAAACTAAATAATCCAATATACATTTTTAATATCTAAAAGCAGGGTAGGCAATTTTTTTGGTTTGCGGGTTAAAAGACTCTTTACATCCTGATTGCAATCACATTTATACAAGTTCAATACATTTATATACATTTATATACATCACATATACATTTATGTATCTATGTATATATTTTTAAAAATTCTTCTGAGAATAAGGAAATCATTCAGGTATGAAAGAACATCAAGAAAGTGTTGAATTGTTTTTGTTCAGACTATAAACCCTTATTTTAAATTTATGGGTATAAACACTTTAGGTTTCCCCCCCGCCCACTCTGCTACTACTGTATTTGTTTGTTTATTTCTTTAGGTATCAGATTCATACTGGACTCCAGCACTCAATCATTCGAGCACGTCAGCCCCTCTGTCTCCCCCTTGATGTAACAACGCTTCCTGAGCGGCTGTGGCAGGCTGGCTACAGCACCCACATGGTTGGAAAGTGGCACCTGGGTTTCTGTCGGCCTGAGTGCCTGCCAACCCGTCGTGGCTTTCAAAGCTTTCTTGGCTCATTGACGGGCAGCGGTGACCATTTTAACTTCCAAAGCTGCGATGGCGCAGAGTCTTGTGGATTCGACCTGCATGATGGAGACCGACCTGCCTGGGAGTTGAGTGGGAATTACTCAACAAGACTTTACACAGAGAGGTGAGAAAACACAAGCCAAATACTATTTCACAATGATTCACAAAAATGTTTCTGGTAACTATTTTTTGCTTGCAGAGTGAAAAAGATACTGAGGAGTCATAATCGACGTAAGCCCCTGTTTCTGTATGTGGCCTTTCAGGCTGTGCACACACCCCTACAAGCTCCTGCCCATCTCCTCAGACGTTATCAGGACCTTGGCAATAGACCCCGGCGCCACTATGCCGCTATGGTGAGCGCTGTAGACGAGTCTGTGGGTGAGATTGTCAGGGAGCTGCGAGATCAAGGCTACTACGACAACACAGTGCTAATCTACTCCTCAGACAACGGGGGGCAACCTCTCTCAGGGGGCTGTAATTGGCCCCTGCGTGGAGGCAAAGGCTCCTACTGGGAAGGCGGAGTCAGAGCTGTTGGTTTTGTACACAGCCCACTTTTGAAAAAGAGGAGAAGGGTGAGTCAGGCTCTGATTCATGTCTCAGATTGGTACCCAACCCTGCTGTCTCTTGCAGGGCTCCCAGAGCCTGATTCCAGTCACTTGGATGGTCACGATGTGTGGGGAGCCATAAGCAGCGGCGTAGCCTCTCCCCGAACTGAAATCCTGTTTAACATTGACCCAGTGTCACGCAGGCATGGAGAGCATGACCCCAGGCTGCTAACTTTTAATGGCTTTGGGATCTGGGACACAGGAGTGCGGGCGGCCCTTCGAGTTGGAGACTGGAAGCTCTTGACAGGGAATGTGGGTGATGGCGACTGGTTCCCACCACAGACAATGCCAGGAGGGCCTCAGCAGTGGCAGGGCATGGAGAAAAGACAAGACCAGCGGGGAAAGTCTGTCTGGCTTTTCAACATCACCGCTGACCCTTACGAAAGGGCAGATTTAGCTGAAGCACGACCCGAAGTGGTCAAGATGTTGTTGACCCGACTCGCTGAGTACAACCAGACCGCTGTACCCCCACACAATCCACATGACGACCCGATGGCAGACCCACAGCTTCATGGAGGTGTGTGGACTCCCTGGCTGGGTGAGGAATATACAAGGCTTGAGGGCAATGATGAAAATTCAGACAGTACAAAGAGCAGATTTAAGAGTTCCTGCAGAGTCTGTAAACTGAGAGCCTTGTTCAAAAAGGTCCGTACCCGTATGCAAAGGGCAGCTTTATTCTTGTAGTTGTGAACAGATAAATGCCCCCCCAAAAGCCAGTTTATGCTGCCTGCAGTCTATCTGTTCCAGTCATCTGTGAAGGACACTTTGTAACACACTGGCACAATATGTGAATACAGCATGTATACTGATGGAAGTCACTGAGAGGTTTGGAGTTCAGAACATGTACTGTTAATGTGAGCTAGACAGGAACAGTCTAGATTTAATCACATGACTTCCATAAGCACTTAATGGATATATTTTATTACCCTTAATCAGATGATCCATTTATAAGTAATACTATTGATATGATAAAGAATAATACAGCAGTGCTCTCTCTCTCTCTCTCTCTCATCAACCTCCTAGTTCTCGTTGTACCATTTCTTCCTCTGATATTCCTCTGCTTTGCACACCTCCTCACACCTCCCTCATTCTCCTACCTTGTGCTTTTAAGCTGGTGCGCTGTGCCAGTCCTCTCTGATGAAGGCACAACACCACACACAATTCCTCCACCTGTTCTTTATGATTTTCTCAGTTTATGAGTTGGTCAGGTCAGCGCATATGCAAAAGAAAAATAAATCGGTGCAAAAAAATGAGAAACTGAGAGGACTGTTGGAGGAGGTGGCAGGTCGTGAGGAGGTGGAAAATTCACAGGTGGTGTGATAATATGCTCTGTATTCAGGAGTGAAAGTTTCATGCAAATGTTTTTGTGTTTCTGAAAGTAGCAGTTTTATTTAACAAACTGTAAATTAGTGATGTCACAAAAACCTATCCAGCTGCAGGGAATGACTTGCCTTAATTACAGTAACTGCTTAATTGCAATTAGACATGGGAATTGTTTCCTTAAATCCCACTCCAAGAAATCCATTGTCAAAATGTAATGACTATAATACACTAAAATAGACAAGGCAATGTTAGTACATGAAGGTAATGTCAAACAGGTGTTTAGTTTACACAGAAGGAATTATTGTGATATTTTGTTTTTGAAGAGTGTTATTGTTAAGATTGATTAAACCATGTTTCAAACTGACCGGTCTGTCTTTGTATTGTTATTGCTGAATAATGCTTCATTGATTGGATTAACTACTCAATGGATTCATAAACTGTTTTAGTCACATTAGCGTTAATACATGCAAAATTAGGTCTATACACACAAAATTGCTTCAGACCTCAGCAACAGGATATGATGTCACTCTCAGCTTCTTTTCTACAATGCAGACCACAGTTTTGTCCCCTTGTTTTCTGCTGATGTCTATCTTTGATGTGTGGGTTTTCCTTTGGTCTAATGTTTCTCACCACAGTATGTGACTCAGAGGTCAGAGTTGTGAGTAAGAATAGCAGTGAATGTTACTCAGGGGCCAGTTTTGGTTCCTGTTTTATGTGCCCATTCAAAAAAGAGAAGAATTAGCAGAAATTTGCATGCATAAACTGTTGCAAACATTTCAACAACTATTGTTGTTATTCTGTCTTATGATTCAGATGCAAGCATTATATTTTCACCACTGCACCACACATCACTTCCTCCTCCTGTTCATTTACCCTGAACAATCCAATACACCATCAGCCCACTGCATAAGGACTTCAGCAGTGATGAGAATGCAATGGGCTGGCCTGGAGAAAGACTGTAATCTGAGTTACTCCCTCAACTGTGTATGAGTCATTCTGAGCACATGCTGAGTTTGGCATCTCTTAAAGATGCTGTAAGCAAATGCTTTTATTTTTAATAGAATGCATAACATGCTCCTACTAACCAACATATATCACTGAAATCTGTGTCTGTGACAGCCCTGGTTCTTATTTGCTGAATACAATAAGAGTCTAATGAGAGTTTATTAAAACTTTTCAGTCAGTCAGTCATTGTGCATGTTTGGGTTTGTTGATGTGAGGTTTGCTGATGTGGTTCTGAAGAGAGTGTGTATGGCTGAAGGGATGAGATGGTCCAATTCATTTTGATGGATGGTGGACTAAACAGCTTTAGTTGCTTGTGATACATGCATTCCTGTCTTCACTGCAATGGGAACTAGGCAGCTTTACTATTATTAGTAAAATGAGCATTGGTTGTTACTGTGAAGAAACTGTGTATACATAGTATTTGCATTTTAAACCAATAAACTTTTTTTCATATTCAGCCTCTACTGTATCCACTGTATGTATCTACTGTATAATGCTTTGATTGATCTTCAGTATCAAAGGTGATGTAATAAAGCAGGCAGATCCCGTGATTTTAGTGTAGCTCAACAGTAAATCCAGAATTACCTTTGATATTGTGTCATAACCTCATAGCAAACGCTAAACCATCACCAAACTTATCTAATGGTTCATCAATATAAACTATAGAAATCTCTGTAGGTTCTCTGTATACTTCAACTCTATACATTAAAAGTATGACTTTATATCACTTCAAATCAGCTCATAATGATGGAAACATGGTCTATAAAAATACCTAAAGCACCATATTGTCCAATCAGACCGATGCTGCCTGGCATGTAGCCATCCACCCCTGACAAGCCTCCTCCTGCTGCTTGGGTTATGCATAAACTGTGTGTACCAAAATGTGGCTTTTCCCAGCATGCGAGGACACATTCCCACACACAGCCGTTACGTTCCATCATACCACCATACACAGCATCACTCCACAACACAGCCCAGCAACAGCACCACAGGAGCACTGCAATTAATAACCACCCACTTCTACTCTGCTCTAATTAAGCCTTCATATCAACCTGCCTCTCTTATTACAGTCCCTGCACTTCTCATGCATTCATTTCTAGCCGCTGTGTGTTTGGCTCCACCAGGCTGACCATAAAACAAGAGATCATTTAGAAGCATGAGGCAATTTTCTCTCTGCACTTGTTACTAAACCGTTGCATTCCTGTTCTGATGAGTTGATAAGAGTCCACACAAATATAACGAAACATTATGTTATTGGTTTGGGGGGGTCATGATTTTTATGGGTGTTACCCAAGTTCAACTATACCACAGATTACCTTAGTGGGACCACATTTATTACAGCTGTCTCAAAAGTTGCCGTCAAAGTGAAGCTTTTACTTTCATTTTATTTTAGGAAGTATGTAGCCTTCCAAGGTTTGGAACAATGTAACTAAAATGTGTTTCCTTTTTTTTCCTTTTTTTGTATGATTCAAGCACACCAAAATACTACAACACTGTATGCAGGTAAATATATGTTGGATATATAAGAAATACGAGCTAGGATGGCTGCGAATTTTATTAATTTACTATGTGCCAATACAGCACCGGATACGCTGGGCTAGCGACGCGGCGGTATGAGTTCGCGTCTGCGGGTCCGCGACGCGTTTAAAGACCGTCGTGCCTCGTGTTTGCAACGTGCGTTGGGTGTCACTCTCTTCTCGGCGTCAACCGACGAAATCTCGCGTGGCTGGCTGATGTATCTCCACCTCCAACAACGCGCACCACCACTTACCCGCACCTCTCTCTTCCTTGTCCCCCACCTCCTCCTCCTCTTTTCTCTCTCTCCCAGTCCCTTTGAGTGAGCGGGAGATCTCCCGAAACCTGAGCGAGGCGGTCCCGGAGATATCAGAGAGGCGATATCCTCTTAAAGCTCAACATGGCTACGATCGTTACCTCCACCAGATTTACAGACGAGTATCAGCTGTACGAAGAGCTCGGAAAGTAAGCGACCCCACCGCTGCATTTGTGTTACTCGTTGCACTTTCTCTGCATCGTCTCATCGCATAGCTTGGGTCTAGTTCAGTGTTGACAGCGGCATGCACCCATAGACACGTTTAGGTTTTCCACGCCGAAATCTCCAGCGCAACCCTTTGACGCAAAGCCCGCTTAAATCGACTTAAAGACGTCGATGCCACAGTACTAGTAAATCTCGTTTCTTTGTTTATCTTTACACGCGTTTCCTAATATCGTGCTTGGGCGCTTTCAAAGCCTGCGTGTCGTCACGATGCAAGATGCGATACTTTATCGACATCGCTGATCGTAAACGAGTATTAAGAGAAGGAAATTGCTAAGTTAAAGTCGCTTGTGTTTGCGATTAAACGTGTGTGTGGTTTTAATGGACATCCAAACTTTTACAGCATTCATCACAGATAACGACAGATGACGCCGATGGCTGCTGCAACGCACGATGTTAGTATGGATTTGCCGCAGACTGAAAATGTGGATGTTTCTGCGTTTTTAAGCAAGTGGTCGGTTACATTTGTTTAGCTGGCAAAACATCAGCATGACATGAAGCGAGGGTGGTGCAATAGTATATTATATCGTTTTGTTTGTAAAATGGACAACTTAACGTGACGTTGTCACGTGTGTGATGTCAGACCTTTAGCTGTGACGTGACGGGCGTGTGGCTGACACGCCTTTCATGGTGTTTTATGGCGTGCTGTTACTTGTTAAGCAACTCAACCTTAATTTAACTTCACCACACAAATGTTCACAAATGTAGTTCAACTGTCTTAAACAGCAAAGCTGACCGCCGCCTGTAAACTTTAACAGAACATGTGGGTTAAGTCGCTGTTAGGGTTTTTTGCAAAGTGCCTTAAACGTGGTAAACTCACTGTAACCACGTGGTTTAGTCTGTATGACAAATAAGTGGTAAGAGCAACAAAACACAAGTTTTTATTAAGTATAGTTATTTTAGCAAATTTCATGTTATCAAGGAATGCAATTCATTATTCAAACTGCAGCTTTGCGGAGTTTACAAACAGCAAAGCAACTTAATGCATTAATATAGATTGTATGGTAACAGGTGCTTTTATTTACATTTTAGAGCAGCAAAAAGGATTTAATACATGTATATTTAACTCATCTACTTCATTACTGTATAGGATGCTGTCCCTGCTCTCCTTATACACTCGTTTGTCTCAATTTCATCAATAATAAATGGAGTATTGGAGTTTGATTTAAAGCAGTTACTTAGTGTTTGTTGAGAAGCATCTATAACATTTAATGCTCATAGTGAATGTAAGGTTTTGATCATGTATTTGTCCCAGTTTTCAATCCTATTACATACAGAATATAACAATTTTTACTAACTTTATTACTGTTTTAACAGGGGCGCCTTTTCTGTTGTTCGGCGATGTGTGAAAAAGTCAACAGGCCAGGAATATGCTGCCAAGATCATCAACACAAAAAAGTTGTCAGCCAGAGGTACGTTTTTTCACTGCAATTTTGAAGTCCATTGGATTTGATTTGCTCTGTCTTGTATCTTTTGCTTGTGTCAGTACTTACGCCATCATGTATATAGTTGTCTATGGTTTGTACACCTCTTGCAAGTTCTGCAGTGTTTGTGATCTGCCTCACTTTCAGAGCTGGTCACGTGTGACTCGTTTCTTCTTATTTAATTGCATTTTGGATGGACATTTAATTGCTTTTTAAGATCAACCGCATGCTAGTAAGATCTGTCCTAACCTCCTTCTCACAGGAAGAACAGTGATGTAATTATATTATTAGCCCTTCCATTAAACATCAAGGCTGAATGTTGGTGTGTCTATGAACCTGATGATGCAGCTTGTCTTCCATTTATTCTTTATTTTGGCTGGATCACAATATACTGTCAGTATCATCAGTACTAATCATGCTGTTATTGAAGGATATATAAGCCCTAGCCACTGTTTTTTTTTTTGATGATTAATATGGTTATGCATTAATATAGCTTTGCCTGTTTGTTTTGCTACTTCTAAACTTTGTATTAAGCATGTAAGATATTTTAGTGACAAAGTATAGCTTGTTTTTATTTTTTGTGGTCTGGTTTGTTAACAGGGCTGTTAACAACATGATGGTTTCAGTTTAGTGCAGCAATGTATGGTGAGGATTACACAAGATATAATGTTACGTTTCAAAACAACTAGTTATGACACAACTGAAGGAAACAGAAGGTGGGCAGTTAAGGCATGTTTTAATAGTTAAACTATGCAATGTTTAAAAATGCAATTCTTATGCCATAAGATGCTGTATTTTTTGGTGTTCTGCATGGTTGCTGGGGTGTTCTGCATAGTTGCTAGGTTGTTCTGCGTAGTTGCTAGGGTGTTCTAGGTTTTTACTAACCTTTCTGCTTACTGCTCAATGTCAAATGAGACCACCCCAACTATTCTTGTCCCTAGATATATGTCAGGTCTAATGTACGCAAAGAGGAAATTTAACCCATTTAAATTTAATTGTTTTGTCTGCCAAGCATTAATTGCACGCCAATACACAGTTTCAGCTGATTATCTCTCATTAAGAGTTCACTTTTTTCCAGTCAGTCAATCAAACAGCCAAACTTTTCCTGAAAGGCGTCTGGTGTCTTAGTAAAGTTTTGGCTGCTGTGTGATTTTCTATGAGCTGTATTTTAAACAGCGCTCTGTCGTCGCTGCCTTAGGTGAGACTGTCTCATTGCGCTTAGACACACATGCGCTAACCATTGCAAAGGCCAGAGCTGCGGAACTAATTGTTCTGTCCATAGACCTTCAAGCTGAATTACAACAGGCTCGGTTCTCTTTGTGTGCATATGTGTATGCAACGGTCCCCATGGATGGCCAGTAAACAACAGATTTATTTAAAAAGATCCTTGGACAAAAAACAACAGGTAATTAGATCAGGGCTGTTTGGCGGCTCTCGTAGGCTTTATTTCAAGTATCCTGGCAACTGTTTCTCTTCAAACTCTTCATCATGCAGGCTGGCACTGCATTAAAAAGCAACAGTGCTATTCATCTGCTTGGGCCCACACAAGTGCCAAGGGCCCCTCCCACTAAATCTCACCATTCCCTTGGCCTTAATCAAAGCCCAGAGGGATCTCTTGACATGCCAACCTGTTAACAGGCACATAAAAGCTATCATCATCTCTGCTATCATTTACATTGTCGTCTGTCAAGGTCTGTAAGAACAGTTTGCAGTCTGCAGTTGCTCATTCAAAACATTGTTGATACCTTATCTTATAGTGCAGAACTGTAAACACTTCTTTTATTATTATTATTGTTATTGTTTTTAGTGATCCATCTTGAATTGATTGTTATTCTTTCCTAATTAAACACCTAATTGTTCCTATTTTTAAATGTTTTTGATAGTTTAAAGGTTTTAAACTGTTTTTAAAACAGTTGTCTTGGATTGTATTTAAAACATTTTATGTCTACCTGCTTTGCATATTTATCAGATTAAGCCAATGAAATTAAAGGAAAATATTATGTAGATACAGAGCCTAAGCATTATGTAGATACAGAGCCTAAGCAACTTCACGTATATCTCTCGCTTTTTTGACACAGCTGAAGTGTTATACTTAACATATTTCATGCAGTTCTGTGGCTACGTATGGTTTGGCTGTACACAGTATTCTGAGGGTAGAGTTCCTCTCTGTGTGTGTTCTGGTGGCCAGTGTTGCGATCCAGGGCAGCGTGGAGCCTGCGGCTGAGACGTAGGCATTGCGACCGTGCAGCTTCAGGCTGCGTGTTAGTGATGTCAGGAGTCGCGTGAAAGGATACTGAATAATTGAGGCACACAGCCTGCTGTATCTCTAAATGGAAAAGAGGCTAAGACCTTCTGTGTTTATCACCACTTTGCCTTTCCACGTCTTTCTCTTGTTCTCTCTGACCTCTATCAGATCAGATGCGGCATCTCAGTTTTGCTGTATTATCAGGACTCTGGAATGCTTCCACGCTAAATGCCGACTGGCAGAGACCCGATAAACGTAACCGCACTGCTGTGGTGAATCTTTAATGGCATAAACTGTGAATTTTTAATGAACCTGAGCCAAATGGTGTGTGAGTGTGTGTGTGTGTGTGTGTGTGTGTGTGTGTGCATAAGCAAGGAATAGAGAGAGGCAGGCCCTGTGTGTATTTAAAGGAAAAACAGGAATTGTTTTGTGTATGTTTATTATGCTTGTGTATGTACCAGTGAGGAGAAAAGTGTCAGATGTTTTGTACTTGTAAGCAGGCTTGTTGGCAAAATGTTGTTTTTAAATGCTAAGCAGCATAGCAGATATTCTGTTTCAGCCAATTAGGTTTCTTCTACCAACAACAGAGCTCCCATACTCCCTGCCCAGAGTGAAGTATCAACATCAGACCAGCTGCGCACTAGAGAACATACAACGGTCCAAAAAAACATATTGGAAATCTATATTATTTCAGACCTGGAAATAAATGGAGGTTTAGACAGGAAAACTGTATGTAAGACATTGCATTTAAGGTTGCTAGTCAAATTGTATAGCATAGTACATAGTGCAGCTGTCCACATAGATTACGAGTGGCAAATTGAATAATTTCAGTTTGACCTTGAAAAAACTTTCTAATTTTCAGTCAGTTTAGCAACCGAAGGAAGTGCATTAATGTTTTTTAAGAGGAGTGTTTGTGTACATTTGTAGTGATAAAAAGCAATAGTAATTGCAACTGATTATGTATATGTGTGTGTTTTTGTGTGTATGTTGGAGAAGTGTTAACAAAATGTCACCGTAAATTTAGTTTGTTGCTCTTGAGCAACAGGTGAATTTCATGAGATTGATGAATCTGTGTGGCAACCAACAATAGATGAATGGATTCTTATTTAAACGCTTGAGTTCTGCGCACACAATATTTAACATGATGAATTACCGTCATAATCCTCGGCAGCTACAGTACAACCAACAAGTAATGAGCCACTTGCACATTTAATCAACACAAAAGCCCTCCTTCCTCCTCCACATAAGCAGAACACAGGCCTGTCATGCTATTTTCATGCCGTTTGCAACCAGTATTGCTCTGTTTTGAAAGGACCATAATGTATTCTGTGATGTGCATATGGCTGTACCATGTGGCACACAGTGCAAACACTGACCAAGATAAACACAATTACTCAGATGACTGACTCATTGTTTGTTAGGCCTGACGTTATTTATAATCTAGGCTGGAGTCGCCTTTGAGCTGTGCTGAAGATGAGCTGAAAGAGCAGGTGAAGCCGGTCGAGATGTTGATGTTGGTCCATCAGACGATTCAAAGACTTAACAACTAGTTTTCAATAGGAATGAGAAGAATGTATCAAAGTAATAATGTTACAAGTTCCCATAGGTTTTTATTCTACAACATGCAAGAGAAACAGAAATATGCAGATTTAGTTTAACATGGATGTTATTATGCTTGGTGTTAACCAGGAAATGTACCACAAAGTTCATGGCTCAACAGGAAAGGGCTGGGTTTTTTTGACCCTGGTGTTCCACCCTTCCAATCTGTTCACTGTGTTCAGTCAGATCATCTGTGGTGAGACATAAGACATTCATATTTATTCATATTTACCAACAAGCCAGCTGTAACTGTCAGTTGAGCAAGAACACTTGTGTCCAGTCATTTTTTCAAGTACAGTATAGAGTCTGTGTGTATATTCTTGTTATATGGAAAAATGGCTACAAGCATTCCTAAAAACCACACAGGAACTCAACACAGTAATGTTGCCCATGGTCACAATTGCCACTCTTTTTGTTCTTTCACTCTTTCAAGCTGTTGTTATAGGGTTTTATCCTGTCTGCTTTGTTTTAACGGATGGGAATCCTCAGGCGTCTAAAGCAGGTAACAGGATAATCCCTGTCGGATCTGGGGGAGAGATGGAGTGACACCCCCATCAGCAGATGGTCCAGTGCAGGACAGACGTGCAGTAGCTTAAACTCACGCTCTCACACACAAGCACAGTGGTGAACAAACCTGACTGGGCAGCTGCGGTTTTGCTTGCATTGAGCCGAAAGGAAAGTGTTAAATCCGCATGCATTGTAAACATGGGTTCCGCTAGGCAACCTTTGCATGTTCTGGGTTTTACACTCTGCTACCTAATGAGGAAATAACAGCCAAGAGCCTTTGGCGTGTTTGTGGCGCTGGGGTGTTTTGTGTCCATGAAGGCAGCAACACTCTATATAGTTTTAATGGAGTGATTGTATTCTGACTCATTTCCTCACACATTAGGAGGCTGAATCAGTGTTGCGTGCCAGTCACCTATAATATCAGTCTGACTTTACAAAAAAAACAACAACTACTTGCCAGCAGTCTAAACTAGGGGATCCGGGAAAAAAAGGAGATCCCTGGAATGCCTGAGAGATCTGACTGAAATCTGTTGAAATCTGTTGGAATTATTGGCTCCATCAATAGGCCAAATTCGGACAGAAATGTTTGTCTTTATCGTAGCATGTCTGCAAGGCACAGATACACACCCTTCCTTAAAAATGGGTGTTTCATTGTAGGTTTGATTTATCATGTAGTCGTTGCTTTAAATTGAGTTTTGTTCTCAGTGGGTGGATGGATGACAATGTAGGTGGAGGGTACAGTCTGTGTTGGTGGTTGGACTCTTCCGTGGTTCTCTCCAGAAAGTTTTGGAGTGAAGTTACTAGCTAAAAAGTAGATGAACAAATTGTTACCTACGCCTCTGAATGCTTAGAATGCATGCATCTTTTTTACCTTGTGAAGTTAAAATGTCTGTGTTCTTAAAACTGGGCCAAATTTTGACCATGACCAAATTTTGACTGCTATACACTAATCTCAAACCTCTGTTATCTTAACTCTGTTAGCTTAGCTCATGCCAAGTTAGCAGCCTCCCCTGTACTAGGGTAAAGATTTCAGGCTTAACTTTTTAGCCAGGTGTAGGACATTTATTCTCTCTCTTTTTTAGAAGGGCATCACTGTTTTCACTTCTAAAGCTTAATCGCTTAAGAAATCTGTCAACATCAGGCTACTAAAAGATTATTGCATGAATTGCAGTGTGTGTTTGTCTTCTAAATAGATCCTTGTTTTTTGATCTTAAGTAGAAAGCTGGTATCTGAAATGCCTTTCCTGACAATTTTATCCCAGTTTAAAAGCTCTGCAGACCCACACAGCACATCTGTCAAACAAACTGTGTCTTATCCAGTCCTGCGACGTGCAAGAGTGGCTGGCAGAATGACGCAGGGAGTGTCTCTTATCAGAGAGGGCACATGCACACACACGCCCAAAGTGATGGGCAGTGGACTGTGGTGTGTATTACTGTGCATGAATTGTGACTATGCATTAATATTAATCAGTGTGTTTTGAAGTTTTTTGTCTGTCACTTAACATAGAGAGTGATTTGTTTGCAATTTTGTATGACATTAATCTAGTTGTTTTGAAGTAAATCAATTTGATCAATTTGATTTACCCATTAACCCTAAAAGAGACACACACACACACACAAAAAGCTGAGCGACGAGGAGAGCAGAGAGAAGTGCTGGAAAGCATATGGGCAGAATAAATATTGGAAATATCCTTACAAATACAGTGCAACTTTTCCTTTTTTAAAAGGCTCCTAATTTGGCAAGTTTACCATATAGTAAATATTGTCTTGGAATCCATTGCATCTGTGATTATGGCATCAGCAATTTAGCGAAACTGTGTGTATATGTGTGTGTGTCTGTGCTCTGAAACAGGTGCCCATCCACATCTCACTACAGTCCTCTGTGTAAGTAAAGCTCTAAACAGCAGATTAGTGGTGTAAGGGTAAAGGATCAGATGTTCCCTCACAGCACCTTAAGCTTTGCTCTTTAAAACTAACACGGGTCTGATTGTCTATTGCTTGTTGTTTGCTTGATGTTTGCTGAAGGATTTGCAGAGCTGGATAAAATAAGGGCAATGGCTCAGTGGTGTGTAATATTAATTCTCAGTTTTATTATTATTCCTCTCTTCAGTCATCTGCTTTCTTAGTATGTAGACCCATAACCTGCGTTTGTGTGTGTGTGTGTGTGTGTGTGTGTGAGTGCACTACCTAATAGACAATGGCCCACTGTGAAGGTATGTCATCTAGCTGCAATGAAGATCAACTGAAGGTCTGTCTGGGCTTGCAGGCATTTAATTGGACAGGCTGTTGAGATGTGGCGGTGCTTTTGAAGAGCTGTTTTGGTTGTTTGTTCTGTCTGCATAAAGACTTACTGGTTCGAGTCAAAGAACCATTGGTTTTGTTGCATTACTGAAGTGTCTGTTTCACTCGAATCATTTTCATGTGTTCACTGGCTGTTTGGCCTTCACAGCGTTTTATATGAAGGTCAGTTACTTTGCGTCAGTGTTGTAGAGTCCTAGATGTCATTTAAAAACACTGACAGACAGAAGATTTCTCTTTCTTCCTTATGCTTCATATTTACACATATACTTCACCATATTTGTCTTTAACATACACTTTCACACACGTCCCCTCAGGCTTTGCTACGGTAGGAGGGCCTAATTCATTCTGAATCAGCTTTTTTAATAGGAAGTGGCTGTATCTGATCCAAGTTGTAAAGTTGGGTTGTAAAATTGCTTATAAACTAAAAACTTGCGTTTCTGCCCCTCAGTAGCAACAGTTTCTACTGTTGCACTTTGAATATATTTTCTCACAAATTCACGTTGTGTTGTGATGTGGAAATGTTGAAGCTATGTTTGTATAAAACCACATTATAATCACTGGACACTTTCTTAATTGTATTCTTAATTGGACGGTTAAGTCATGTTAGGTATGTGAGGGAGCGAGCGAGGGAGGGAGAGAAGGAAAGAGAGAGCTTCTCAATATTCAT
Source organism: Yasuhikotakia modesta (assembly GCA_036877545.1). Lineage (NCBI taxonomy): Eukaryota > Metazoa > Chordata > Actinopteri > Cypriniformes > Botiidae > Yasuhikotakia > Yasuhikotakia modesta. Next base: position 3,466 of record JBAJNP010006932.1, on the reverse strand, counting down.
ATTTAGAAGGAGTGAGGAAGCTTCCTGAGGACACATGAGTAAGGAAACATGGGTGTATTTTGTGTTTTTTGGTCCCAGCCTACAGTATTTGCGTCTTTCCCTCACATCCTAAGGGTTGGAGCTAAGATGCAAGAAAAGGAAACAAGGATGCACAAACAAGAAATGAGACGCACCCACAGAGGAAGAGATTATCTTAAATTGTTGGATATTTGTTGAAGTATGTGTGTCTCTGGTTAGTGACTTGCGTGTCCTGCTGTCGTGACCTGTGTACAGACTATTACATCAGCTCAGAATTTGCCTCTCTGCCTGGAGAGAGTGTGATATGTTACAGATGAGAGGCAACATGATGCGTCACAGCCTATTCTCAGTCTCTGCTGTCTGGACCAGCAGTCTGGCAGCACATACTGGAGTTTGTATGCACTGAAATACATAGTGAATTGAAATGATTAGTTTAGAATGTATTGTCAGTGGATAACGTGTATTTCCTGATTGCAGATATTTCTAATGGATGTTGTACAAATATTGCGTTAAACAGTCATTTATTCAAATTAGCAGTTAGCAGTATTAGCAGTAGGGTGAATTGTGCTAATGTGGGACCATTAGCAAACCAATGAATGCCAGTGAAATGATAAACAAATCAAAGCTGTTTTGCCATGTGGTCAAAGTCACATGATCTAATATAAAAATAGGCTATCCACCCTATTTACTTCTCCTTTGTTATCATTATTGTTTCATTAAAGTTCCTAAAGTTCCAAAAAAACTTGACACAGTGGATAATGATGTACAAGTAAGCAAGAGCATAACAGGAAAGTTGGGTGGCCAGACAGGTTGAGACAGGGCATGTCAAACAGACGGCCAGAATTATGTCACATGAGTCAAGTTAAACACTAGACTGTAGCTTGTCTGTGATCATTACATAAGCCTTTGAAAAACTGACCGGCAGAGTAGGAGAAAGAGTGAGACAGACAGCAAGTACAGAGAAGATTTGTGTACAGAGAGGGATTGTAAGGTCAATGTTGATGAGCCAGTAGAGGATAAAAAATAAAGCAAGTGGGACGGAGTGAGTGGAAAGGCCATAAGGGCAAATCTCTGGGGTGCTGAGGAGGCCTGTGGACCATGGAGATGTGGGACGATTGTTTAGGAGGGAAACAAGCAACCATGCTTGAACTGAGGAGGAATTAAAGATTGAGGGAATGTAGGTTTATGTAACAGCAGCCACAAACCTCTGAAACAGAACAGATTTGTTTAAAGAGACCTATCTGTCTGTTATTGGTGGACAGGTGTTAGTAAGTATACAGGCCTGTTCTTGCCATGTAGCCCTTAAAAATGATGCAAAACATCAATGACCCATATATGCATGTCTGTTTCAAGTTTAATCTGTTGTTATAGAATGTTTTTGACCTGAGGGTCAACGTTATGTTTGGGTTGCTAAGGCCATGACAAATCCATGCAGTTGGAAAAATGCCCACAGCTCACATGCTTAGAGAAGTGACATGATCCGGCCCGAGACATCATGTGCTGATGTCATGACTGCTCCCTGGAAGATGTTGACATTTACACCTGAGATTCATCTACCTGGAAAACAGTGTAACACCACATTCATTGTATTCACACAGCCAATTGCCGTATAATCGCCCTATAATCTTTGTAATATCACGCTAACCAAGTCCTCAACAGTGAAACTGATCTGCACAGGATGTGCTAACAGATATTAGCTGATGGATTGGCATATTTTTTTACTGTCTGGGACACGCTAACCTTGCATCTGGGCCCTCTTCCATTCAGTCCATGTTACAGAGTGGGTGTTAGAATCTGGGTGTGTCAGAGTGGCCCGACTGTGTGATTAAGAGTCTGGGTGTGTTAGTGACCCGACTGTGTGTCAGAGTCTGGGTGTGTTAGAATGACCCAACTGTGTGTTTCCCTCCCCCTTAAAAGAACCAGTCTTGTACCGCTTCTCATCTACATATTGCTGAGAGTGTTTTTTTAGTGCTGTAGGTCTGTTCCCCTGAGCTCATCTCAGGAAATTAAGTGGTTTCATATTTTAATTAAATTATCATTTGATATTTTTTATATAACATCTGTTTTGCAATCCTGAAAAGTAATGATACTGTTTGAGGCCCTCGCTTCAAAAGAATATATCAAAATAATAGCTTTGAATGGCGCTTCTTATTAAAAAAATACAATGATGGAGGTGCAATGTTAGAGCAATGGTGTCAATAGATCAGTAATATCATGGTATTAGATGCCTAAAATGATACTGAATGATTATTGTATCACAGATAATGGTGTCTACATGGTACTTTAAACAAAGTATGTTTGTGGTGTGATTTTAAATGTGGTATTATGTCATATGTCTTTGTTACATCATTTTGAAACCAACACTTAAAACAGCACTGGGAGATTTGACCTTAGAGATCATATCATAAGTGCATCTGAGGTAACTGGTATGAGCAGAAACAGATGCATTGTGGGCAATGTATTGACTTGTCTATACTAGTTCTTGTACAGTAACCAATGATAGACCACAGGAATTGATCTTATTTTTATTGTTGAGGCAAGAAACTTGGGGGAACACCTGCAAAAAATTAATAAAACTGCACTCCAGCTAAGCTCTGTGGAGTGTGCCTTTAACACTAATCCATATTTATGAAAGGTTATAAAACAGATAGTTCAGAACATAAATTCCTATTGGATGAACCACGTAGGAAACCAATGAACTCACACCTGTGACCGATCAATTTATATTCATGTACACAGTTGCTGCTTTGCTTGGCTTAAAAAAACATTAGCTACTTGGGGCTACGTGTTATTTTGATTTTATGATGGTTAAGGATCAGGTGTTTCAAAACCCACTATGGCAACTTTTAGCCAGGGTATCAAAAAGACATTTGGGACACTGTTGTTGTCAGATTTGAAATACTTTTTTGCTGATATGAAATATTTTATTAAAACGTATCAGTTATATCACGCATTCTCTCTCCCTCTTTCGCTCGCTCGCTCATTCTCTATGAGAGTAAAGTCTGTGACATCATGGCCCAACCGCACAGTGAAAACGCAGCACTTAGCCCAATTGGATTTTAGAGATGGTCACTGAACAACACATCATTTATTTGTCTCTTCAGTAATGGGATCGAGGAAAAATAGAGAGATGAAGCACAAAAAAATGAACACGAGTGAAAAATACAAAGGACACTGAGTGTGTCCACTCAAAAACATTCATTTTTCCTTCTTTTTTAATCAGCTACATCAGACAACAACCATTAGTGTTTCTTGTTTATGCAACTTCAAGGTTTATTTGTATTGCAGTAATTATGTTAATGAGACAAATGAAACCTGCAGCAAATAATACAAATGAAAATGTTAAGCTGTATTCTGCATACTCGGTGTTTTATGTGTGTGAAGTGAGTGCATGTGCGTGCGCACGTGTGAGAGTGTGTGTTTTCTCTGCAGTGTTTGTATGGCGTTG
>JBAJNP010006931.1:0-24067 GCA_036877545.1 Yasuhikotakia modesta | reverse complement strand
ACACTGGAGGAATTATAAAGCATTGAACAGTCATCATTACACAAAAACAACATGATTTATGAGAGAGAAAACGAGAGGCGACCCCCTTTTAAAAACCCCGGTGACGGTGAAATGACTGAATAATCTCTGCTATCGACTGAAACACGAGCGTTTCATGAGCGTTTCATGAGTGTTTTCTGAGCGCAACAGAGGCACCGGCTGGGAAAAACCTGCTACAGTGACGCATTGATTGATGAAGAACCTCTGACTGCATGTTTATATGCTTTTATTATCAATCTGACTCGTATAAGAATTAATTAAGCCTGAGGCTTAACACTGAATGCTTTTTATCAACTTAACCCGGACTCAGAATCTCAGATCTTTTTGTGTTACACAGATGTATATTTCTGTGTGTTTATTTAATAAATCTATTGTGTGTAATAGGATGAAAGAATCTGTATATTGGGTCACTTTATGTCTTTGCCTCAAGGTGCTGGTTTTAAAATAATTGTCTTAACACAATAAGACTGGATTTGTGAAATAACTGAGACTGTCCGTCGCATCACCAGATAACATTTACAAACGCTTCAGATCAATTTCTGATTTAATTATTGTGATCACACAGCAGTTTATCACCAGCGACTCTGAAATGTTATTTTCTGAGTCTGATAATGGTTGTGTGTTAATGGTCTCTCCTGATGCGCTCACAGGCTCACAGATAAGCGCCACAAACACTCATAAATATAATTCAGTGATGGAGAGCGTCGCTCTCATCCATTTCAATATTTCATTAGGTCGCTCTGTTCCCCACTGAGAGGAGAACGGTGATGTGAGTTAATCCGGGAAACTCGTGGGCCGCGTTTAGCAGCTATTATCCCACTATTCCTGTACTCCCCACCCACCAACGCACCAATAAGTAAATATTCTGTGAATCTACAAAGTGGAATAAAACAAACAGAGGACACTTAACAGGGCAGAATTGTGTTAGCGTTGTTCCCTGCAACACGCTGATTAAATGCTTTGCTAGCTAGCTTTGAAAGCAGAAGATCCCGCCCACTTTTCAGAGCGCTCTGCAAAGCCACGCCCCCTTAATACACATGAACGTTCACATAGTGTGACAGGCAAGTAGGACGACCTATCATTGCATTGGGACCGAATAAAATGAAGGACATTTTATTGGCCAATGTCTTCCACAGAATAACTAAACACACATAAATATACATACATCACTGCTGATTGCTGAAGGGTGTGAGAAAACTTTCACTTCTCTGGACAAAACGAATCTCTTCCCTGCCGTTAAACGAGTCAGGATGAGAAATGCATCACTCCTCTGTTATAAACTGCTCTCCTCACTAAATGGACTTCAGCCCTTGAGCCACGAATTCAGGTGCAGGAAACTTTGTTCCTGTTCGGCTCAACCTCCAGAGACATCAGCCTGGATTTCCACTCGTCGGCTTTCTTATATCCTCTCTTACCCCCCCTCCTCCTCCTGAGACTCTCCACTTTAATTTCTCTCCACAAGCACCAGATTTATTGCTTCAGTAAATTTCTAGGTAGGAGAAGCAGGAATCCCTGAGGATACCTGCGGATCAGCTGACCACAGCTGCAACAAAATCATCTACAGCACCATCAGTTTCTCTTACTCTGCAATCTCATCTAACAGGGAACGTTTTCTGAACGTCTCCTAACATTCTCTGAATGTTCTCTCAAAGGAGGAAGATTTGTAATGTTACACATAACACATATCCAAAACATTTCTCTTAAGTTGTTAGTGGAACATATACAGAATTAAAAGTTTAAACATTCTTATAACCAAGCAATGACGTTAATACAACGTCTGAAACTGGACATTTTTAGAACATTAAAAATAACATTTTTGTTTCTATTACTTAATGGAAACGTTAAGGAAATGTTCTTGCAATCTAAAATTGCTGGGATGGTTTGTGTGTGTGTGTGTGTTTGTGTCTGTACACACACACACACACAGAGCAGACACACACACACACACACACACAAGGGCATTTTCAGAAAGAAAACACAAGTACGATTCTCCTCACATACTCTGACACTCAGAAAAAATGCCCTTGTTCTCTTATTCCCTCAACACAGAATCTGTTGAGAACAATCTCACAGCACACGGCCTCTTACCCCAGCACTCGTGGGTGTGTATCACTCCCTATTTTGTTATTGTACCCCTACACTCTCTTTCATGTGATCCAACACAAACTATTTGGTTTGTCCTGGCTCTTATACGACCCGCTCTCATGTTATTCTGAAGAGCGCCACAGCTCAATTCTGCCCAGAGCTATTTGATGTCTGTTTCACAGAGAGCCGAGTAGTTTGTTTTCCTGTCCATTTTTTTGCACACAGAACTCTAGTACAGGCATCTAACATGTTTACTTAGTGCAATTTATTTTCATAAAAAAACAAGTGTTGAAAAACATCCATTTACTCGCACTCTCTGTATGCAAATTCATAATTGTTTATTCACTGTGACGCTCCCTGACACAGTTAGAAGAACTATTAAAACATGTGCATGCATGTCATTTCCCCTTACGTTCACACAGACAAGAGACGGAACATGTTTCAACAGAGCCTGTGTGAAATATGCTGCACCAAAACTTAGAAAACAGCCTCTCGTGTCATTGTGAGGGTCTTTATCCCCCCGTCATGAGCCTGACAAGCAAAGGTGGAACCCAGGAAATAGTTTTAAAATAGAAACACCCATTTTTAAAGCCGGTTAAAAATAGAGCATCCTGCTTTTGAATGGATCTCTTATACACAGACACTGGAACCATTAACAAGACAAAGAGAATTTTCCAGTTTCTCTTGTGACTGAATATTATTTCTTTCTTTATCAAAGCAGACGTAACTAAAACATCTATGAGGATATAAGTGAAACTAAATTCATAATCCAATATTAAAATAAGTGATTAAACTATTAATAAACTATTTAAATGGTCACATGCACCACTAATAACTTTCACCTCTCTACCGCCATCTCTGTTTGAAATACACAACTGCAGGTTACCTTTTATACTTTCTGAAGCCCAAAATTGATTTTTGTTCATTGTTAACTAAAAGAAATCAAGTTTTAGATATAAGAAACAATAACAGCGATTTATCTTAAACATGAAAGGCACACCACAGCTAACAAGTTTAGGTTGTAAGAACATTTCCCTAATGTTTCCATTAGGTGATAAAAGCGCTAAAATTATATATAATGTTAAAAAGCGTTCTACTAATGTTACTTCAAAGTTAGTTCTACTAATATTACTTATCTTTGACAACTTTGAGAGAACGTTAGCCAACATTTATAGAACATTCCAACTGGATAAACTCATCTGCCTGCATTATAAAGGCACGAGTTAATTCAGAAACAGAACTGAACCAGCTCCTGTTGAATGTGGGACAGCCTGCTGTCGACATGCCAACGGGATTATGGGATGTGCTGCTCGGCCCACAGGCAGAGTGCAGAGAAATCTTCCAGCTCAGTGGAAACGAGACGGATGCAGCCAAACGCAACAGGAAGTCATTTGTACCTGCTATTTTCGGTTTTTCACACTTGGATGGCAAGAATGCGCCGGCAGACGGAATAAACTAATGACACTTCATTACATGAGCGGCTCGCTGAAAACTGCTGCCTATTATTGAAAACATTAGCGCATGATGTGCGCCACCACCGCGCAACTCAAAGTGACTAGCGGCACAAATGGACGGATTACGCCGCATTCGCCCGTTTAATCTGCCCATCATTGTTACCCAAACTGAGACGTTTATTTACAGTTATGTGTTGAAATCAAATGCAGGTGTGTTGCGTACGGCTACAATTTAACATGAATGCCAGCCAGCGCCTAAAAGATAATCTCATTTTATACTCACAGCCTTCCAAAATAACACATCATTTCACTGCCAGCTCACCCTGTGTTCATAACAAAACTAATTCATCAAAAACTGCATTGCGGTCCAGGTTTCCTGTAGATATCTGTGTATCTGCAGCGATGCTGGTTGAATGATCAGATTGACTGATTTCAAACGAGTGGCAGTGTTAAAAAGCTGTTTAAACAGGTTTACAGGAGCGGATGAGGCCTGTGGGGAGCCCAGGGCCGCGATCAAGTGTGAAGAGACACGAGTTCCTGCTTTCAGCCGTCACAAAATTAAATGAAAGCTTTGCACCACAAAGCATGCGAGAAATTAATCCTCTATTAATCTCCCTTATGAATTTCAATAGAATTAGTCCAGAAACTACAATCTCTGATGTTTTTAAAGAGCGAATACATTTGAATAAAATGAGGAATATCCAAATTATCCCAACTGGATAGTCTTCATTTGATTTCCGTTCCACGTAATGAAAGTGATACCAGCTTCTGAATCCACAGCCACAGAATTTAAACTGCAATAAATCATTTGATCCTCATTACAAACGTCTGATCCGCTAAAAACTGAATATTACTTATATTAAGACAAGCAAACAAACACTAAAATCACACATGCAATAGACTCTAGTCACATCAGTTGGCTAATAAAAGCAGTTTTTTTTATGGTGCTGTGAAGCCTTATATTCATGACAAACTCATCATAACATGCCATAACAAACACATCACTGAGTGCACAGATTAAACTAACACCCAAATTTGCATATCTTAGCTAACAGTACTGCAGCAAAAACAGCATAAATCTGCAGCAGCCATGCATTTGTGAATCTGCAGCAGCAGCTAAAACAGCATAAATCTGCAGCAGTAGCCATGCAGCTGTGAATCTGCAGCAGCAGTCATGCAGCACTGTGTGGGATTTGAGTGCAGCTGGATGCTTTAACACTGTATTAGGTCTGTAATGACGGTCTGGAGTGTTGTGTGGGCAGGTCATGTGCTTCCAACAGCCTGTTGCAATTCCACCCTGTGAATTGTGTCCTTATTATGTATCTTTCTGCTCCTCACTAATCTGCAGGCAGAACAGGGTCTCCACTGCCCACCGGCTCATTTGGCTCAACATCTGCTGGGCCGGTATTTAAAATGCAGATGAGAGTTTGTAACCTGTCTTCATAATCAATGTAGGAGGTCCTGCTTTAATGGAGCTTTTATAATCTTCTGCACTGAACCCAGAAATGAGCCGTGAATTATCTTCAAAGCTGAAGCACGGTTTGCATGAGTTTGCTTTGCTAATTTCACGCTGGGCAGCCGGTTACACTGCAGCGGTATAAATATATCACACATGTCACTTAGACAGCTCATAGATGTTCAAATGAGCTTCATATAGCAGAAAAGATTTCAGCAGGGTCATCTAAACCACAAGTGTTTATCCTTCTGTGATTGGCCATCATCATCATCATCATCATCATGAGACGACGTGAGTGTTACTGACAGACCAAATCCAGCTCCACAAAATTATTTATTGCCTTTTCTTTCTGTTCCAGCGGAGTGTAAAACGTAATGATGTAACACTGTGAAAGACTGAAACTGTCAAACATTTCTGTGACTTATTTTACAGACACATCCTTCCTAATCAGGTCACACTTTTCAAAGCAATAATAAAACCATCTGACACATGTTTGCACACATAAATGAGCTTGTGGTTTCAGGTAGTTAAGTGATTATGTCTGACACTAATAATCACATTATCACTGATGCGTGGTCATGCGGTTTTCAATCACAGTTTCACTCTTTAAACATGCAGAAGGACTGTAATGTAAAACTTACAATGTCAACATTTAATCTTTTTACAGTTTCCTGTGTGAAAGCACTTGCTGCCATTGTGTCATCAAGACTGATCAATGCATCATTCAGATACGGCTGCTGTACATTTTGATTAAAATAGTCATAAATGGAAAAATAATTGTAAATGCAAACATTATTGTTTGTTTAGAAGGTCTGTGTGTGAGGACACAAAAGCAGAGATTAAATTGCAATTACTGAATTGATTATATGTTGTTATGAGCTAATATTGGCAGCGCAATTTTGTGCTGTGACTTGGTGCCAAAATAATTGCACATAATTTTGCCTCTGTGTTGTTTTTAGTTAATGCCAACATCATTCTGAGTTGTCGCACGCCCCAAAACGGAAAACAAAGAATCATTTCTGCATTGCATACAAGAACATTTAGCAGTAATTTCTACACACCGACATGAACAATTTGATAGTGTTTTAAATAGGACAGGACACAGTTACTCAATCAAAAAACGTTAGGGAAACGTTCTTACAACCTAAAATTAATAGCTGGGTAGTCATGCCTCATATCGCTTGTTCTTCCCTCTTAAGACGATGAGTTATTTTATTAATAAATCACACTGTTTAACATTTAATGGTGCGTTACTGCAGACAGATTCAATGTTTTGCTCTCCAAACACAATAAATGAGATATTACTATAATTCAATTCCAAACTGATTTTAAAACGGTCCACTTACAGCTTAGAAATAACAATTTCAATATATAAATATATGATATATAACGTTCTACTTACATTACTGCAGGAGTTTTATAATAACCTTGAGAGAACTTTAAGAGAACCTTAGCAAACATAACGTTCTGTTGTGTCAACAGTTCAATCTATTACAGTCATTTTAAACTCAATCTCAGCTGTGTCTCTCATATTATCACTTGATAAATGACACTGTGAGCCACACCATCAGAACGATCACATCTGAGGACTATCACAGCGCAGAACTATCACATCTGAGTATCAAACCCTCTGGCACAAATAAGACATTTAAACTCACTTGCTCTGCTGTTTTTGACAGCCTCCCAACAGCCGGGATGAAAAGCTTGTGAGGCTGGGAGGACATGAAACCTTTCTGCTGAAGAAAATCTTCCTCAGCTGCTCAGCTCCATTCCTCTGTCCTCCTTCACACGTTAAATATATAACATAAAATCAACTTTAGTAGAAATGCTTGGGCACATAATATGAGGAGCATAAGAGCAACGTTGAGATGATTTGTGTGTAACATAAAAACTCACATATAAACACCCTCACAGCTCAAGTGTGTGTGAGGTGAAACACATCACAGCTCAACAACATCACTCAACGCTTCAGTGGCTGCTGTAGTGAAATATGTGTCTTTAAAGATACATTCAGACTAATTAGATTAAACCAAGAATCACATTTAAGTCTTTCTCTTTATCCTGAGATCATGTGTGAATTCATGACTTTGCACTTTGCAGACCATTTATACAAACGTCTTAAAATCTCCTGCAATAAATCACATGTGATCTGTGAGGCTGTGAATGTTCAGATTCAACCTGATGTTCAGTTTTAAGAACTTTTCTCACACAGTAAATACAGCAGAAACTGTATTAGACCAGTCTAATCCACAGGATCAACACTGTGTTTAGTTGTCATTGTGTATTTATTTCCAGTGAGAGCAGCTATCAAAGGTGTACAAGTGTTTTACAATCAATGCCATTTAAAAACATCCAGTTGGTCTACAAAGCATATGCTGAATAACACAGATTTTGTTAGCTTATGGAGTAACAATAACCATTATAAAAGATCGTCATGTTTATTTAACACCAGAAGACTACAAGACTAGTACACACAGTAAAGTGTACTTGCTTTTCTATACTTGCATTACAGTAAACGCTGCCTTACAGCTACAAACTCACAATCACTGCTTTAGTCATATGCAGCACAAATTATACAGCAAGCAAAAAGTCACCAAAATAAACCACCGGCTTCTCATTGTGCCGTCTTCACTGCAATGTGACAGCCACACTTTCAGTTCATGCCAGGCCTGAAATCAGCGAAATGAAGTCAGAGGAGTGACTGGACTAATAATAGCACGAGTGTTTCTTCATTGCATTTTAAGCATCAGTTTGAGTGGGTCTCACGCTGACAGCGCTTGAGCTCCTAAAAGCTCACAATCTCACCCTGGGCTCCTCCAGTGTTCCTGTCCCTGCGTCACACACATTAACTGGAGGCTCTGAAAGCTAACATACCTACTAACAATACCAGGCTGTAAGTAAGTTTCCACAATGTTTTCTTCAAATAACAAGCATTAAAAATGTTATTTTGATGTTATATGAAAGTCTAGTTTTTTTAGACGTTACATAAGAACATCTGTAATGTTTATTCTGTAATGTTTTAAAAGATTGCAGCAACAATTTAAAATAGTGTGTTTGATATAAACAACACATATCATTAAAAATAATTCTGTTCATGTTATGTTATTCTTTAATAACTTTTAACTAAAATAACTTTTAGAGAACATCAGGCAACGTTCTGAAAGCGTTCCCTGTTAGCTGTGGCGCCGGTCAGCAGCAGATATTAGGTTATTGTGCAGTGCTGCAGTTGTTTGCGCAGTCGTCTGCAGTAACAGACATAAGTGATAATTAGACGCTAGCTGATCTCATTTCTGCTCATGTTAATTACTGAGAGAAAGAATCACCTCATTTTTCTCCATGTCAGCCTCTCTCTGGCTCTGAGAGATGATTGGCTCAGGACTGGTGTGGGTGGAGTCATCACAGTGACTGGAGGATATTGCTGGTTCCTGCTGTCAGCTTTATTTCTCACTCTTATTAATCTAATGACAGATCAGCTGCGGCTCCTGCCTGGATAACAGGGAACGTTGTCAGAATGCTGGCTAACGTTTTCTCAATGTTCCACCAGTCAAAACACATCATTGTATCTACCAACATAAAAACAATATTCCAAAGCATTATTCTTAACGTTCTAAAAACATTAGCATATAAACATTTTTTAATTCTTAAAATGCTAGTGGAGCGTTTAACCAAAAAATAACATTCATTTAAAAAATGAACGTTCTGACGTATTTAATGGAAACATTCTCACAGCCTGAAGCTGTTCGCTTATCCTTCCACTTGAACTGGTGTCTGCAGCTCAACTGCTGGAGAACAACACGGGTTCCAGTGCCAGTAAACACCTGCAATGATAAAATACATCATACATGAAAGCTGCCTTCAATACAGATGTCAGATGAATGTGAACACAAGCCGCCGATCACAGCAAATGAGCCCAAATCAATGGGACCTGAAATGATTGTTTTAAATACTGTAATTCATGTGATTTATGACATTAACACAGGCTGAATTTTAACCACAGCAGCAGATCTCGCCAGGAAAAAGTTATTTGCAGGTTTTATCACTGTTTTTTATTTCACTGCCAGCGCACACAAAACGTTTCGTGCTCATAAATCAGATGTGTTAATTCTCTCCACAGCGTTTGCACAGACGACAGTTTCAGCTGTACGGTTCTATTAAACACCTTTTCTCCACATTTTCCCTCCTTAATTACTTTCTTTAAACGTTGAGTCTCTCTCACAAAATATGATCTGAAAACAGGACACATCTTTCATTTTGAGCAAACAAAACACACACAGTTGCATGGTAAAACGTATTGTTATTTCACTCTACTGAGGGTTTACTGTTTCATCACACATTGTGCCACTATGATAAACATCTGATTTAATTTATGAGCAAAATCCTAAAACATAACATCACAGTTCTATATTTAATGTATTCAAATGTAACCTTTAATGTTAAAAATGGGCTTATATCTATTATAGGAGTAAAGATAATAATGGCAAATCAATTTGCTTTAAGATTGTAAATTAAAGCTGAATCTGTAACTTCAGTCTCTTTATCGCCCCCTCTGTTTGAAACATAGAACTGCAGGTTATTTATGTACGTTACATAACGTATGTTAAAGCCAAATGGACGTTACCTATGAAATTAGACCTGATAGCTCAAGCGATAAGTTATTATTATAAACTGGCTGTTGTGAATGATGGTAAAGATCTATGATGAACTTTCTCATTAACTCTATTTTGTTGTTGTTTTTTAACCAGATGATATGCATGGCAGCCTTAAATGTTGTCAATAATTAATGTGTTTACAAATGCCATCATGATAAACTGTCTGAATAATAAACTACAAACTGACCTTTTAATTAAATTCTTAATTGACTATTTTTGTACAGATCACAGCTGCCCTCAGCGATGACCTACTTCAGGAGAACATTTCAGGTTATGAGAGAGCAGAAGAACCAGTAACATGTCAACATGCACAAACAGAGCTTAGATTCAAGACTTTTCTGGAAAATAAAAGTTCCTGGAGTTCCTCCATCAAACCCACAAAATAGGTGCAAACAGCCACGTACCGTATTTCACAGCGAACCGTGGATCAAACTGAAATGAGCTTTTGAATCCACAGAGAATGTGTTGGTGAGAGCTATAATAGCTTAACTGCTTCTGTAAACTATTACATGGTGATAATGTTCTATATGGAAATACGTCTCATGAATAATTCATCTACAGAGCCAAACTGTCCTAATTTAAACCTCTGTATAAGTGAAGTGTGAGACTCAAGTGTTAATGAAATCCACAGTGGAGGCTGTCCAGCGCGGTTCTGTTCTGAGCTAACTTTAGTCTGGACTATTTTGGTTGGGCCCATTGAAGCGTGTTGTTAAGATTTCTCTTGCTCTCCCTGCACTACAGCTGACCTGGATAACAGCAGGAAAGCTCAAACTCGTGGCTCTTATGTGAGGAATTGCTGCAAAATGAATTCACAAACCAAACCATGGGAATTACATTATAGTCATAAAATATTGGTAGTTAATTTTTTTCATAATTAAAATTATGACAAGGGTTCCAGTTTTACTATGAGATGCATGAGAGTACTTCTATATGTATATATGCATGTGCCATAAATGTATATGGACAGTATACACACACACACACACACACACACACACACATAGACCTTTATATAACCTATATAATCCATTTTTACTTCCATTCATTGTTGTGTAAATGTACCCCTAGGGTTGAACAACATAATGTCATTACTTAACCTTGAGACGTACAGCATTAGAGAAACATTACAGGAGAAACCCACAACATGAACACAACAACAGCAGAACTGCAATCTTCAGAACATCCGAACCCCGCCGAGAGATTAAAGACTTCAAAAATCAAGAAGCCACTTCTTAAAGGTTATTTGAGGAACGCGTCTCTGTGGTGTGATTTTTGTGTTGACGGCTTTGAAGCGGTATGCTAACCTCTCCAGGATGTAACAGTGATGTTTTGAAGGTTAATTCAACAGCAGGATAGACCCTCTAAAGTAAAGCCCCCTGCGTTCCCTCAGCTAACAGAACAGAGCGAGATGAAGAGCTCTGCTCAACCTTCCATATCGTATGAAGCTCATGGATATCTTCTGCTGGATATCTTCATGAGACCCCCCCCCTCCCACCCACAGAGAGTCTCTTTCTCTGACAGTGAGCAAATATTTCAACCAGCCTCTAATTGCCAAGAGTTCCTGCTTTGCTGCTTCAGTCATTTTTCAGGCTGCAAACTGCAGGCAGAGGTGACGGCTGCCTCGGAAATTTCCAAGACAGATGGTTGGGCAGCACAGAGCAAGCAGCTTTCAGTCGGTGTGTTTGGATTATCCCTGCTGTTGAACCATACAGGTTCATCACCAATGAGATCTGTTTAATGTCTCAATTGATACTTCCAGACAGCAGTTAGATTAAATGGAAAGTAAACAGATGATTGTTTCTGCTGAGAACAAGTCCAACATCTTCTTAATGTGTCTCTTGAGATCTCAAACTGTGCTATATAATTGCTAATACAATAAAGTCAAAGAATTTAACATGAAACATCTATTTTCACATTCACACATTTGACAGACGCTTGGGATGTCACACATTGTGTTAACACATGTGGGAACTGAACCCACAACCTTTGTACCGCTAACACAACACCCCAACCACTGAGCTAGAGGAACACAGAGAACATGTTCAAATTCTTTAAATTCTTCACAGACCAGAAAATGAGCTACACTCACTCTCACCTAACCTTTAAACACCTCCAAAACTCTCCACTCACTCTAACTGCATGAGAACAATTGTGGATATTAGGAGAAACATCTATGACATAAATGATGAAACACAACAGAGACCTGCTGAGCTGAGAAAGATCAAAATCTCCTCTTGATGAGAGCTTGATTTGTCCTGTTGATATATGTCATGAGAGAAACATCTGCTCAGAGCTTCTCCAAAACATCAATTATGTGAAGAACTTGAGTCTTTAAGGTGCTTGACGTGGTGTAGCACCAAGTTCTAACATCTCAGATGAAGAATGACATTAGTAATGAAAACAACACCAGAATCAAAGTGGGCAGGTGATTGAGGGGGGTGGATGGTGGGCAAACAACAGGAGCCTAACCAGGCATGAAATTTGTCAGTGTCTTTTACTGCATGGTGTGATTGCTGACATTGTTTAGAAGCTCCTGCTACAAACAGCCTCGTCTGCAGAATTGGGGGAGGGGAGATTTTTCCTCTCCTTGCATTTCAAAGGTTGCAACCTGATACAGTTTCTTCCAGCTGATGGAGCTTAAACAGAGAGCTTTAAAATCACAACGCACCTCAAAGCTTCACCATTGAGTGTTTAAGTATGCAGTGTGCATACTTATAAGTGTCCATCTGCAGAAGTGCAGTGCACTTCATGACACTGAGAGAAGACTTCAGAGATGTATGTCCACATTTCACATTCACAAAGAGCTACAACAAGTATATCTGTTTACCCAGCTAAGAGGGAATGTTCTCAGAATGTTTGCCATAGTTTTCTAAAGCTGCTCTCTAAGTTAAACAGTAACAGGGGTGTTTATAATGGTTTTCCGGTAGTGTTATGTAACATCACAACTCAGCAGTTACACTTGCTTGTGTTTCCTGTAATGTAATGCTAGACTTTGTCATTCAAACACAACGTGAGAATGAGTTGCTGATGTCTTTAGTAACAGCTCTGCAGATGTAGCTGCACGTACAAGGAGACAACAGCTTACGGATGGATTTTCGCCTCTTATTTACAAGCTATATTCCACCCTTTTATGAGTTTGCACTTTTTTACAGCCGTATGTTTTGGCACCGTAACATGTTTTCCTTGAGTTCCTTTCATATGAATTTCTCACTTTACACAAGCATGTTTCTC
The DNA here is from genome assembly GCA_036877545.1 of Yasuhikotakia modesta. Lineage (NCBI taxonomy): Eukaryota > Metazoa > Chordata > Actinopteri > Cypriniformes > Botiidae > Yasuhikotakia > Yasuhikotakia modesta. The sequence goes on along the minus strand of JBAJNP010006931.1, from coordinate 11,153 downwards.
TCAGGCAGGTAAAACCAAAAGCGTGTTGCCACCCCCTCCTGTTTCTCTGCCCTCCCTCCTTCAAAAGACGCTCCAGGCACTCGTATTTTTCTCTCTCTTTATCTTCGCCTCAGAAGTCAGAGGGCTGTTTTCCACTGTCGTCTTTTTAAAGCATCTGAAAACAAAGAAGCGAGACAAGGGAGAACAAACATGAGGCCCTAAACAATGAGATGAAGATGTGTGAGTGTGAAAAGGCTGCAGCGGATAAGACAGACAGTATCTTAAACAACACAATTCTCACAGAGATAAAAGCAACCAGATCTGAATAAACCTTTAGCCTCTTATACAAGATGTTTATGAAGAGCTTTAGAAAGTAAAGAGACTGTTTTGGTTTATAAACGTGCCATGATGATCAATTCAACATGTTCTTTATTGTTCAAACTATGTTTAAATTATTTGTGTATATTAAAGTGAGACACACTGTTAAGAACTCTGCAGTCCTGGGAGACAAACAGTTTCATTTAGGAATATAAGAGGCAGGAAAAGAGAGAGAGATCTCTAAATAACCCGAGCAGCTTTTGAAGTCAATCAAACTTCACAAGTATCTAAGAACAACTAGTTCAGGAAATGTAGTTATACTGCATCCATGGCAAGCCCCTGCCTCATTGTTAAAGACCACAAATGTTTTTTGGTTGCCATGGACAAGGTGGTTTACAGTCCCTGGAGGAAACCATCCGATATCGTTTCTGTGCGTCACACCCGTCCTGAATAACATTCACAGGTAAAGTGTGTGATAACTGCACCACACGACTCTCAAAAACAGTGTTTCAAAACACTTCATATGGCGTTTCTGCACATTAACAAAGTATTTTAATATCTAAAGAATTACACAATTTTACTTTATGAAAAGCAATATTTGGGCTTCATTTTGTCTTAATATCTGGTTCATGTATACGGTAGACGTTTGATTATGGAAAGTTTTAAAAACTGTTCCCAGTTTAAAAAAGCTTGAATAACGTTCCTATAGTTAATACAGCCTCTAAACACTGAATGCTTTGAGCTTTCCTAGAATTCAAAACAACATTGTTTAGGTTTTTGTTACTTAATGGAAACGTTAGGAAAATGTTCTTACAACCTAACCTTGGGATAATCTCTTTATATAATCATTCACTTTGTGTTTCCCATCTGATCATACTGTACCCTGGAACAGACCGTACGAATCTGAAAACAAACAAACATACTGTCACACTGTGATGAGACTCAAGGCTTAACTTCTGAGCTGAGTCCACAATCAGCTTGTTTTGGGCTGTAATTTTTGTCCAGGTCCAGTCATGTACCCTGAAGGCAGAGGAAGAACTTGTGCTGCAAATCCATTTTTAAGAATGAACACCATCTGTCAGGCACACAGGGGTCAGAGAACGGTTGGCAAGCTCTTGTGTTATAAAATCTTCTCAGCCACACTGTCACTGCATCTCGTTTACTAATCATATCTCTGGTGCCCAGTAACAAATACTGATGCTCATACAGTCTCAGAGGAGAGGCTGGATTTATGCAACATCAGGAATTAACTCTCAGATGTTCCTGGTGGATCTTTTCAAGAGAAATAGAAACAGATACAACTGGTAAACAGAACACAGACCTCAGCAACAAAACAACGTGTATAAAACAAATCTGATTCAAATTTAATGAAAAATGTTTGACATTTCAGGAAAAGACCCCCCCCCAAAAAATCTCACAAATGTCTCCACTAGTTTCATAAAAATCTCAACAACGTCTCAAACTGAGCTCAGATTTATCAACTCTGCAACAGAAGTCAATATAACTGAAGGTTTCAATATGAACATATAAACATTTCTGACCTAATGTATCCAAAACCTAATGTTTATATTAATGATACAATCTATATTATTGCATAGCTTCAAAATCACAATAACAAATGTCTGAGTTTGTATCTGTTTCTCTTCAGAGAAACATCAGACACTAAACTGATACTTAAACACATCAGATCTTCTTCCTGGCAAGTAAACAGCATGTGTGTCATGCTTCAGAAATTTCAGTGATTTCACACAAGTTAACAAATGTTGCATCTTAGATCTGTCCTCCGTTTCTGCATCTGATATTTACCCTCATCACAGCATTGTTTATTTGTACGCTCTGCCTGGATCGCTTGAGCACTCCATTCGCTAAAGGAATTATGCAAATCACTTCCTTACGTAATTTCCTAATGCAATTTGCACAAATTTCCCTGTCTTGGGTCAGTTGTGAGGGATGAGTTAATGCATCCTGAACAGCAGAAAACTACCACAGTAAACGGTACAGACTCTCTCCACCACCTGAGTTCAGTTCTCAAAATGCGTCTGATAACGTTTAATAAACAATAATCAGTAATTGAACTGTGGTCACGTCTGCGGCGGTGTGATAACGTTTATGATCATCATTTATAATTTGCTGTTAGTCTGATTTCCTGGGAAATGTCAGTTTGACCTGCGGTTGCGTCACGTCTGTAAACAAAAACAAGATTCACATACTAAACCCTATTTATTCTGGTGCTGCTGAAAAAAATGCAAAAATGTGCATGTAAAAATAGTGTGTGTGAACGTAGCACAACGGCCAGCCTCTTTCCTCAAAACCAAACATTAACATGAACCCTGTCCCTCAGCCGAGCTCTTCAGGTAATCCTGCCATTTTAATTCCTTCAATTTGTGACCCATTACAAGGAGCCGTGTGGCTTCCAATCAAACAGCAAGTCAGTGTTATGAAAAAGGAAAAATCACTATTTCTAAGACTCTTCAGTGGGCAAGAAGGCATTAATGAAAGCTAATAAAGCCTCTTCTTACTCCAGCCGGATTATTCCTAATAAATGAGAGAGAAAGTGTGTTTTGCATAAAGTTTGTAGCTCATACAGCAAGACTGTAACCTGTAAACTTTGCATGCTTTCAGCTTTTGTCAAGTGGATTTTACACGTGCGGTTTAAAGACAGAGATACACAGAAACACGGATCAGCGCCAGAACTCGTATGACCTCGACTTCTAAGAACTTGTGCAATAGCCCACGGTCAGAGTGTCTGTGGGCGGAGTCTGGTGTTATGAGAGACCGCATGTAATCAAACAAGAGCTGTTTTTATTTCACTTAGATAATACATGGGCAGGAACACATCATGTGATGTTTCTAAGAGTGATCCAGTTGGTTCCAGCCTCAATCTACAAACAATCTTATATAAAACCAATTCAGAACCGCTGCATTAACAAACCAACACGCATTTGTCCAAATGCAACTTGCAGCCCTTTCAAGCTTCACATCTGATTACTTTGCACATTCTTGAACCCTTGACCGTGGCATTGCTAACCAGCTACCAGCCTTAGTTGTTTTTGTATCGTTTCAATTAAGAAAAAAAAACATTACACTGTTATTTTGCAATTTCTGGGAAAGTTTAAAAAAATGTTTAATCATCATATTGACTAAAATAATATTATTCAAGTTATGTTTATAATCCTGTAATATTTTCAAAATATTCCACTTAAGGACAACTTTTCAGTCATTTCTTAGTCTTAAGAAAACTGTTGTAGTCATATGAAATAAAGAGTCAAAAATTAATGCAAAAAAGTTGTTGAATAACTTTGAAAGAACTTTAAGAGAACATTAGCCAACGTTCTCGATTAGCAGGGAGCACCAAGCTCCACCAGTTCAGTAACCATTACTACCAGTACACCAAAATGGTGATGGTGCCAAAATCAGAACCGGTCTGCGTTTGTTCAGTTAGTCAGGTAAAGCTGTATGGATAACTAGATGCATTCTGACCTGATAAAAACTGTATGTCAGTGTTTAAATGTTTTGGTTAAATCTAACCCTACAATAAAGAGCAAATGTGAAACTGAAGCAACTCAACAGAACAGTTGGCAGCCACTTCCTGTTACTCAGAGATTTAGAGTTAATCCGTGATGTTGATGTCAACACATGTCTGCTGCTATTCTGAACAGTCAGGATATAACAGTAGGACATATTTTGCATCTTAAGTTCCCAAACGGTGCCAGCGGTTGATTTATGTTTTATTAAACACTTACTGTCTTCATTTTGTTCAGTATATTCAACATGCAGAACTGTATCCCGTTACATGACACAATATCATGTTTTTGTAATTTTATATCTATTTACCGACTGTAAAACAACAGACCTCCAAGTTTCATACATTTGTGAGTTTATGGTACTTTTTAATCGTCAGTCGCTCCGGCACCCGGGGGAGGAAGGAAGAATATTTTTTGGGAAATGCATTATTTTATGGGCTCACACCAGGTACAGATTCCAGCCCTACAGATTGATTAACATTTGCAAAGCTTAATGCCAGCACACAGATCAATACACAGCAGACACAGTATCATAAAACAAAACAGTATAATGTCTGGAGCCAGAGTGTGTGTGAGTGTGTGTGTCTAATAGACCTTCAGCCTCTCATCATAAGAAGGCCGGTCTCCACTGGGTCCAAAGGTGATCAGAATCATGGCAGAATCACATGTTCTGCCAGCCCATGTTTGTTTACACCACAGGTTATGTCCTAATTCCAAGCCATGGGGGTGCGGCTAAATAACACGAGCTGCCTTAGCAAAACACAGAGACTGGGTTCACAGCTAACAATTTTAGCTTGTAGGAACGTTTCGCTAATGTTACCAGGTCGTTTCAAGTCACTAACGTTACTGCAGGCTAAGTAGGCAAAAGACGGAGAAATAAAGTCAGCAAATTAGACCCCCCAACATAACCCCACCCCCCCAACATGTCTCTCTCGCTCAGCCCGACACACACAGCTGCTCCAGTCCTGCTTTTACAGACGCAGTTTCTTCAGGAGAGGAAGTTAAGGGCACAGAAACTCAAACGCTAAAGACTGAGAGAGACAGCACAGCCCTCAGGGCAGACTCAACCGGTGGGCAACCCTGCTAACTATTAAAGGTTGCAAGAACGTTTCCATTAAGTAACAAAAACATTAAAAACGCTATTTTGGAAGTTCTAGGAACATTGCTTGATTATAAGAACATTATTTAAATGCTAGCAAATTCTGTAATGTTCCACAAACAACCTAAAAATAACATTTGATAAACAGTACGTGATCTATAACGTTAACAAATCTGCTGTTACAGCAAGAACTCTTTTACTGAACATTAAACAACGTTCTGGGAACATTGTTAGCTGGGAAATAGTTCCTTACTGAGGCTTGTCAGAGCTGGAAGATGGAAGGAATGTCAGGCAGGAATTCTGGAGCCGGGGGTGCGGAGGGGGGGTCCGTGTCCGGATGAATAAAGGCCATTCTTCATACGCAGAGCATTGCTGACTTAAAGAGACGGCTGCTTGATTAGAGCCTGTTTTGTTTTTATGACCTTACTGCTTACAAGGTCTCAGTCTCCACGCTGACTCCAGCGCTGGCCTGAGGAGTTTCTGTCAGCCTCGCTTCATTGTTTCTCTTCCTGCTGAGATGTGAAGTCTTGCTGTTTTTCCTCTTATGGCCGAGTTAGACGCTGTGGAAAAATGTTGAGCGATAGTTGATTGTTCACAGTACGTTACAGGAGCGTGTTAGCTGTGTAATTTAAGAGTTTCTCCAAACTAGCAATTTGTGAGCCATTATTCTTAAAGACATGAACAAAAAATTAATCCTGAGCAATGAAGATTAAAATGACATCATGCATTTGTAACAGCTGAAAAAGTGTCACTGACAAAAACACACTGATGTAATAATTGTGGGCAATTTAGATCTCTAGAGATTAGCACTGCAGATATAACATTTTAACCAACTAGTGTCCACACAGTTATTCCTTATTATCCTGCTCTCTCAAATATTTCTATTCTTTTCTTTAATACTGATCATTTCAAACAGAGATCACTTCTGCAAAACCCATCTGAAAGCTAAATGGTGTGAAAGTTTGTCTGTGTTTGATGAGGGCGATGAGTGACGCACACGGTAAGTTTAGTTGCAGTAAACATTTGTCATGAGGTTCGGCTGCAGTTGCCTGGCAACCTTTGCGAGATGAGAGCGATAAGTACGGCAGGGCAGCCCACACTGCGCTAATGAAGCTGCTGAGATGAAGCTAATCATTGCTGTGGTGAAATTTAAGGACAAAGTCTTAATCTTCTCTCCAGCAAGCCGGCGGAAACTCACTCCTGTGATATTCCAGGATATATTGTATGTAGGTGATGATGTGATGAAATGTTTTTGTAAAAACAGTTAATGGTTTAAGTTTCAGTGTGTTGTGCAGCCACGCTAAGGGCTGGTAGATATAATAGCTAGGTAAGATAGTGTCTAAACGTTTTGCTTCAATAATATGGATTCAAATTTTGGTGTCTCAAAAGCAAAATGTCTTTAGGTAGCTTGTGTACATTCTGGTAACACCACATTCTGTGATTCAATCCTGTAAGAGCACAAATGTCAAAAAAGTCACTCTATTTAAATGTAGGGTTTATAAAGCATATCTCACTTCTTGTATTTCCCATGTCATAAAAATGTATGTGTGTGTGCGTGTGTGTGTGCATGTGTGTGTGTGCATGTGTGCGTGTGTGTGCATGTTTGTGTGTGTGTGTGTGTGCTGGGGGCAGGGCTAAGTGTTTACAAGCACTGTTTTGAGAAACAGAAAGCAGAGTAACATTTCCAGCTAACAATTTCAGGTTATTACAATGTTTCCATAACATTTCCCTTAGGTATCATAAACATTAAAATGTTAATTTGCGAGTTCTAGAAACATTAAAAACATCCCGTTTTTAGACATTGTATTAAATTAAAACCTTATTTAATTCTGTAGCATTTTTTAAATGTGATACATAACTTGAAAAAAACGTTCTACTAATGTTACACCAATAATTCTGATAGCTTTGAGAGACATTTTTATGTCAGCCAAGGTTCCTAACGTTCTGAGAACGTTCCCTGTTAGCTGGGTTTGCATGCGATCCGTCAATCTTTATGTTTGCAGAGACGTCACTAACAATCACACAGGAAGAGGAAAATGGAAATAAAAAAAATGAAGGTTTTCTTCAAAGCGTTCAGTTCCAGAATCAGACTTAATTTAACAGCTTCAGGCTGCCAATTACATTCAGGGGAGCAAAACGCTACCCTGTCAATTTCAGCCTGTTGGCTGGAGTATTAATTTCCAATGACTCTTGTTGCTTGGAGACCGGAATAAAGTTGGATTGCTTGAGTGTTTATTTATCAGAGTGCTTTCAGTCAGCGGAGGAAAACAGCAGAAATGTTTAAGATGGGAATAACGTCTTCAGTTCGGTGCAGTAAACTCACACGTGTGCTGTGACAGAGACTGCAAATATGTCATGAATGCAGCAACAAATACACCTTAAAGATCAGATATGATACTGACACCGATGTCCTAATCTCTGATCTCAGTAATGTTAATACAATGTCTAAAAAACTGGACGTTTCGAACGTTGCTAGAACATTTATTTATTCATGATTAGCTTGGTGTGACATTTACTTATTTTTACCTCAATTAATTAAATGTCAGTATAACTAAATAAATATATCATTTTAATTAGTGGACGCAGTCAGAAAAGTTTCAACCTCTAAGGTACAAACAAGCTGATATCGCTGTTTTTGAAGGAAAGGCAAAATAATTGAACACATTTAATCATTTATAAAACTAAAAAAAGGATTTGTGCTTTACACACATTTAAAGAGTTGCTCCTTAAATTAATTCAGAGCCGTTTAACAAGCACCAGTACGAATGAATTTCTAACCCTGCAGTTGAATTTGTGAGACTGTGAGGAATCTCGGCGCTGATCCTGCGTTTCTGTTACCCGAGTGTGAAATGAAGCAGAACGCTCAGACATCCACGAATCTGTCACGGTGAAGCAGAAGTTCATCAGACAGAACAGGAACTCCACAAAACTGAGGGCTAATGCTGGGTTAGCGTGAGATTAGCCTCGCCAGCGTTCTCAGAGTAACACTGAACATTTGTTGTTAACACCCCATTATCACTCCTGAACATTAATGTCAGGGACTTGCATATACAGAAACAAACAGATTAGTGTTCACACTATAAACAACCACAACCAGACTGATGCAAACATCCAACAATTATAAAAACAATCAGACAAAACTGTTGTCACTCTGTTTACAAACCAGTTCTTCTGATTACAACAGCTGGAATTTCAATAGTTACAATATTCTTGTGGTAACATGAATAGAACGTATTTTTAATGTTAAATACTATATAAAAATACCCTTAAGTTGTTAGTGGAGCATTTTTAAAAGAAAGGTTTTAATAACATTCTTAAAATCAAGCAACTTTCAAAGTAACATATTTAACAGTTTTGCTACCTAATGGAGATGTTAAATGTGCTTACAGCATAAAACTGTTAGCTGGGCTGTGACTCAAACTAGTACTCAGATAAGATCTATATTCAACATCAGACACAGGTATCTGAAGTACTGCAGGTCGTGGCGTGACCTCAGAGAGAACAAAAACACTTGCAACAACATAAATCAATAAGAACCTCGAAGAACCGGGAAAGCTTAACTGTTGCAGAAGTCGTCCTGTGTCTCAGCACTTTCTAATTGACTGAACATATCTGCACATCTTCCCTGAGCAAACACGCCACTTAAAAAGCTAAACCAATTGATTTATGACAGCGTTGTCAAAAATTGGCCCTGAAGTCTGTAAACATCCTGCCTGTCCGTAACAAAACAAATGAAGGGCTGAGACGCTCTGCCTTCCTGCTGTGAGAACTTGAACAATGTACTGCCCAATAGGAAAGACAAAAACTCAACTGAGAACCCAACATTCTCAGAACATTAGCTAAAGTTTTCTTGAAGTCACCAAAAATGGTTAGCAATGTCTGTAGTATGTTTTGAACAAATCGAACAAATCATGAACATGTTAATAAACCATTTTCAACAAGTGCAATACATGTACAAAATCAGTCTGTGACAACACCAGGGAAATATATGAGAACACAAGTAATATAAATGCATAAATAAGTGAAATGTGTGAGTTCAGATTATTGTGTTCCAGTAGAACTGTACTGGTTTTGTACAAATCAATACACACCGATGACACTGGAGGTAAATCATTTAAGATTATTGACAAAAACGTCAAGCAATGAGAGAGAAACCGCGTGGCTCTCATCTCAAATGATCAGTTCTTTCCTCAGAACAGACAAGCCTGACACACACTGTAATAGTTCATTATATCTGAGCAATGGTCACATTTGTGCCAAGAAACCAGAGGGAACAGATTTGGTAAGAGAGCTGAGTTTGACGCTGGAGACCAGCCCAAGAGAACAGTCCATCTGTGGGTCTTTTACTGAAGACTTGCTTATGCAAAATTAACCTTCAACAAAACACTTCAAATGACCGTCTCACGGTGCCTTTAAGAGACGTGCCTCTGTTTGCCTTTTCTCAAAAACCATTTGGCACAACCAAATGAATTCAAGCTCAACGTTAAAATAATAAACTGCCTCATTGCTGCTATTATTTACATTTCTCCAAATAACTGCTTTGGTGTTCCCTGACTGAAACAAACCAAAATAATTACAGAGCAAAACAGACAAGTGATGTAGAAGCAAACTTAGCATAACCAACGTGTTGTGTCATGTTTAAAAACGACTGAAGGTCATTATGGAAGAGAGAGAGAGAGAGAGACAAATACTTTCTCATGAGTCAATAAGTAGGTCACTCTCTCCTGTTTAAACTCTCTTCACATCATGACAGAAACTGAAGACATCAGACATTAGACAGACTGATGCACTGATGTTACACTGACCTAAAACACATGTTCCTTCTGAAACACTGATGTCTGAATTTGTGAAGAAGCACTAACAAGTGAAGACTCTGTGTGAAACCATTATCTGTGAGGACACTGTAACATTTATCATGTCAAAATTATTATTCTCAAATATCAGCGCACAAGGACTGACTGAAGCTTGTTTTTAGTTGCTTTCTATTGCTGAATGGCAAACAAATACATCATTATTAGTATAAAAACAAGACTGAATCTAGGAAGACATCTAAAATGTTCTGAACACATCTGCCCATACACTTATTATACACGTATTATTTAATATCCAGCTTCATTTGTTTACATATGCAGTTGCTCGTCTAGTCAGGGATCTAGTCAGACAAAAACACAAACACAAAAGTCAGAAGAGAGGCTAAGAGCCCACCAGCTCATTTATTAGTGCTGTAAAACTTTTCTTGTCTATATTATGGTCTCACGTTTGCTTCTCCACTGAGGGGTGGAAAAGACATTACACCTTTTTTATTAACATCTTAAAGCTCACTTAAACGTAACTTGCTGGAGTACAGCAGCGGCAACAATTTCTCTGTAATTTATTGGCTGTAATAAAGCCAGATGTGTAAAATAAAATAACACGACCCTTGACAGTTTACTGGCTGAAATGCACAGAAGAGAAATTAAACGTCATCATTTTTACACCGTATAGAATTTAGGATGGTGTTTTTTCATCGGTGCAGGGAGTCAAGTGTGTCCTATAATCTACCCAGCTGACAACTTTAGGATGTAAGAACGTTTTTCTGACATTTCCATAAGTAACAAAACATTAAAAATTTGAGGGTTGAAATGTCCAGATTTTTTTACATTAACACTATATTTATGGGTTACATTTTGTCAATTCTGTAACGTTTTAAAAACGCTCCCCTAACAACAAGAATATAAACTGAAAATATGTTTCTAGAATAGAAACAGAAACTCTAAAACAAATAAGAAATAGAAATAAATTCAGTTTTTTCCTCAATGACCTTGCAGACCTAATTTTCATATAATCCCAACAGCGAGCAACAGAACAAGCCAGATAATTATAAACCAGTCAAACCAGCATACGTTCTCCACTGGAACTAGAACACACGTATCAATACAACAGAACGTTTATGTGTCTGTACTGTCGGTGAAAGCGTGTCTGAAGGCTACCTTCACAAACATCCTGGATGTTTCAGCAGAACATCACACAACGTGAACATCTGTGGACAGTCACACTGTGATGTAATGTGATGACTCTGTTAACAGCCCCATTAAAGTAATGATCGTAATATGCAAATATACATTAGCAAATATACATTAGAAAGCAAAGCAAATATACATATACGTAAGCAAATATACATTAGAATCAAACAGAAATGGGTTTATAGTTAGAGCTGAGATGTTTCTAACTCTATAGATAGAGCTGAGATGTTT
>JBAJNP010006930.1:0-24069 GCA_036877545.1 Yasuhikotakia modesta | reverse complement strand
GGTTGTTACACAAGACGTTAGTGGAGCGTTTATTATTCTTAATTCAGTGAAGAATGTTCTGTATGTACAAACTGTACGTAATTTCAAAATGAACATCATGTGAAGAACATCCTGTGACACTGATTCATTCATCACAGTCATCTACAAACTGACTCGACTGGATCAGAAAACAGGTGAAATATAAAGGTGTGATGGGTGTGACAGACAGATGCAGCAGTACTGCAGTTCTCCACCAGAGGTCGGAGGGGGGTCACATTTAGCAGTGGAGGTCTGTGAAGAAACTACTTTCAGGGCCATTTTCTGTTGCAAGCTTTGGCTGTATGTTAAAAGAGTCTGTATGTTAAATAATATGATATCTGAAAGCTGCGTTCTGTAGATTTTTGTCTGGTTAAAAATGAGCAAAGATCAGTTGTTGAGCGAGTGAAACTTCTGTAAGTTTCTTGTTAGGAAATAACCTGCAGTTTAATGTTTGAAACAGAAATGATGTATTAAAGGTAAAAGTTATGGAAAAGGTTTATTCTTTATGGAATATATAGTGTGACATGTCTGGGTTTGGCCAGTGGACTGAAGCTGTGTTGGTGGACACACATACTTTAACTGGGCTGGACTCAGGAAATCTCTGTTCCAGGTCTCTAATTGGTCTCATTAGTGTCTCAACTGATTGTCTCCCCTTCAGCCATTTCCTGCAGTTTTCTGCAATCTTTCAAAACAAACAATGCGGGACAACAGAAGAACGGCGCTGAAGAGAACAGGCCAGTCCATCTGAAACTGCTCCCACCAAAATGTTTCTCATGAACTGTTAATGGTTTTGTAAAAGCGCTCTTGCTGGGTTTCTGTGTGATTGTTTTGTCCTCATGCACCGTTATGCGTTCAGTGTTTTTGTAGATATTGGCAGGAAAATACTCTGGAAAATCTTGAATTTGATTTTCATTTGTCTGCTTTTTTCCTCACAGTCTCTGCAGAACTCATCGGATGTCTTGCGTTCAGGAGAGGCCGCATGCTGTGATCTGAGGTAAACACTGTGTTTTTACAGAAGCGGAAGCAGTATGTTACCTCACTGGTGTTCATCTGGTTGGCAGACTGCTCTCAGAGATTAATAGTGTCACGGGAAAAGGTCTGTGTTTAATTAACTGCAGCTCCTAACACCAGATTCCTTAAAGACTCTTCCAAAGTAATTCCTTAAGAGGCGTTTTTGAAGTGATTAGATTGCTGCTGTGGGATTCTTTGCATATGACTCTCTCTCTCTCTGTCTCTCTCTCACAATCCACTTTCAGGAGGTAATTTAATGAAGTACAGTTCAAGCACTGTTCATTTTTCCATGACACACTTGTGAAAGCATCACACCTCACCAGTGCTGAACAAACACTCACTGATGGTGCTGCTGTCCACTCACAACCTCCTGCAAAAGATCTACAAAGTTCTGTTCGAAATTCTTCATCAGCTGAGAATTAAAGATATTTAAGAGTCATTTTATTACGGTTCATTTTATTACGGCTCTGCTGTCAATCACAGCCGCTCCAGATGAAACATCTGAACATCTTTATCCAGCGGCAGGAGTTACAGGAGACAGATGTTGACGCATGTCTCTGTATTTCATACTGTCATGCTGTTAGGTTATGATTTATTCATGTTTCACATCCTTACCATCATGTTACATTTACAGCAAAATATGGCATCCTGACTCATGCTAAAACTTACTGCCAGGACGCAGAGGTTTTGAGGGTAGTTGCCATGGTAATGCTACGGCGTTCCAAGGAGTTTTTAAAAGTGTTTCTCTGCAGTTGCTAGGATGGTTGCCGGGGGATTGCTTACTGGCCCACACCAAAACAACCCACCCAAAAATCATCGGATGAAGTGAGTATTCCAGACAGGGAGGAGGAATTAGAAACTTGCCCCGGACAGAGTTAAGGACCCCGTGTTAAACGTTATCTGTCTGATACGTTCATTTGCAAGTTACTTTCTGTACTTTTTTTACCAAAGTCACACGAAGCCGAACTCACATGAACTCAAATCAGACCTGACAGCTCAAACTGTAACTCGTTCTGCTCTCATTTTTGTTCAGTTTTAACTCAAAAACGCTGCGTATTGTAACTTTAATGACCTAAATAGTAGGTGCAGCTTCTCTCCTGACAGCTGTTTTTCTAATGATGTGTTTTTCAGATGTCACATTACGAGTCACAAGATCAGGAATGAAGCCTGGAGACTTCTGTCAGCAGCAGATGACACCGTCTGCATCTGTGCGCTCTGGAATCAGTTTATTTTCCCGTTAACATTTCCACATGCTTCCAGGATGAACTTATCCATCCACTGCATCAGAAACAGAGCTGTGCTGATGATCTAAACCTGCAGGAACATCTGCTCACCATCTCAACTTCTCAGTGGAGCTTGAGTTCAGTATTCCTGAACAGTTTACATGAACACTGTATCACAGTCATCCATCCACACAGCTTACTGTAGACTCATAACATTTCTGTTATAATTCTGTTTCATGCACATGGAATTAAAGTTTGTATATTTCTGAAGGAATTAAAATCTAGATGAATCTGAGCTTGGAGAAAAGCTTATGACCTCATTCTATGGAAATCTCACAGGATTTCCTATTTGGAAGCAACACGTGATACTGATGCCAGTGTGTTCATATGGTAAAAACACTGGATCTTTTCCTCATGAAGCTTCAGTGATGAATTATTCACGTTCATTCATAAGCTAAAGGACACATGGGTTATTGTCCGTCTTGCTTAAATCAGTGTCCAGAATTTATGTTACCATTTATGTTACCATTTATGTTACCATGGTTACAGAGCTGGAAACTTTTTTGTCATGTGCATGAATAGCTAAAAATCAGTCGTATCTCTTTATTTGACCTAAAACTCACTCACTCTGGACTTTTGCTTGTGGCAGATTGACGTTAAACAGTCCAGGTTTATCTTCTCTGCTGTGCTGTGGACATCTAACCCTTTGAGGACCAGCAGGCATCTCTCAGAGGTCCAGTTAACCTCCCACCCCTCACAGAATGTCAGGAGGGTCATTTAAGGGTTTGAACTTTGGCCCGTCTGCCCCTAAGTTTAAACGTTTTGTGATCTTATCTGTTGTCGTGCCGTTTTGCAACATAAAAATGTCAAAGTCTGACTTTTCACTTACTCTGATTATTTATGTTGATTTTCAGCAGATCTTATATTCTCACAGTCATGGATGTGCAGCTGAGAACGTCACTCAGCGCTATAAAGTCTCTCTGCTGCCCTGAACAGAGCAGCTGTCGGATTCTTTGCAGATTTACAGTAAAGCCTCCCCCATTAAATCTGATTCTTACCAGATGCTCCCCCTCTTTTTCCTCTCAGTCTTGGGGTTCTAAATTATTTTTTCTTTTATTCATGGAAGAAAAAGGAAAGAAGCGAGTGAATGAGATCAGTGGAAAATGTTTGATGAGCTCAAGCCAGAAATGGTCCTAAAACGATGGAGTAGAACGAAACCGCTGTTGAGGGGAAAAACACACCCGTTTCTTCTCAGTTGCCACTAGGCAACTATTTTGATCCAAAACAACAAGATCCTTATTTACACTTTCTTTCTTTCTCAACGAAATCACACAATATTGGTGCCTCATATAGCCTTAATTCATCAGTACTGTGACATAATCATCTGACATCATACTGTACTGTGATATAACCATCTGACATCATACTGTACTGTGGTGATGACACCGTAGCTTTTTTTGAGGGACCATTTTTTGGTTTCCCAGGGACCACCCTGATCTTTCCCTCTGCATCTCCATAACAACTCCAGCGCATACACGACTCATTACAGGCCAATAAATGGAAAATATTCCTCTTTTGGCGAACCATACAGCTGTTTTTTCCTTCAGACTTTCACGCGCCATTGCTGCACATACAATGAGTGCAGTGTCTTCATTTTTACCATTTTGGCCATTATTTTCCAGCTTGCCATGACTGTTTTCCAGTTCCTAATTTTAGCTGTGCACACCTGCGTAATCTCTCCCATTTTCCATGAATAAGGTGCAAACTGGTTTCCCACCGATGCTCAAATGTAACTTTACTACAGGCACAAACGTTGTTTTTATCCTGAGAAAAAATGCTTTAACACATGAAATCATCTCAGATATTCAGACTGTGGTTATAGATTTGATCTGCCTCTGATGTAAGAGATGAGACTCGTGGGAGTCTTCAGTAAGATCTCAGTGAGCTCATGGTGAGCAGAGTTTGCAGTCAAGCTGAGATCCACGTTTCTGGGAGTTCAGCTTCAGCTCAGATCGTATCGTGTTGTAACACTTGAAGTCGCACATGGGTGGCGCTGTTTCTCTATCAATGACAGGCGGATGAGAGAGAGGCGCTGCGTCTCTGAGACGAGATGCAGATGGTCAGAGATCTTTACCTTCTCTCTCTCTCTCTTTCTCTCTCTCTCTCACACACACACACACACACACACACACATCATGGCATCATCAGTATTTTCTTCCTACCTATTTTCCTCTTTATTCCCACAGTGTACCCACACATATCCCAACATTTTTTCCAAACGCAACCGCATCTCTCCATGTTTCATGCACAAACACGTGCGTCTGTCTTTCACGTTACGTTACTAAAATGTTACCACACTAACCAAACTTTAACTAACGATGCTATAGTTAGTTTTGAATGCAATAACTTTGCACTTTGTTAAAATGGCACTATTCTAAAAAAGTAAATAAATGTTTGGCACAACTTGCAGGTGGTCCAGTAATTATTACTTTTTTTAGGTATAAGAAGTATAATGTTTATATAGGTATTGCTTTTATAATCTGTGTAGCACAGTGTGTTAAAGAAAGTTTCATTTTAAAACTCATTTTATATGAAGGTTAAAAGCATTACGCACAAACACTTAAAGATGCGTTTGTGAAGTGCTGCACAAGGAGCTCAGGGCCTAAGACAGTGTGCAGCAGTGCAGCGTTGTGGGTGAAGCTCTGATGGAGACGCGCTCATGAACTCCACCTCTTTCTCTCTCTCACTTTAAGGCGTTTCAGTCCGTTCTGCGCTCTTAGCGGAGTTTGCGTCCCTCTGTCCGCTGTTTCATCTCATCCAGCCTGTTTTTGTCTTTCATTTCCCTTCACTCGTTCAGTTCTGCGCGTTTCTCCGGTTTAGTTTGCACGGGTAACGTGCAGGTTTCAGCAGGACGCATGGCGCGTAATGGACACATACTGGCCGCGCTCTGCGCGCTCTGGGCAGCGATATGCGCGCAGGATGTCTCGCGGCGACCCTCCTTCACAGGTATTTATTTTACATCCATTTTTTTCACAAACCCGGTTGTGTCGCTTGTCTTGAATGAACGGATGAATATATTTTGCATGTTGGATGTTTTGTCGTGAACTACTGCCTCTGCGTATCAAATTAAAATTATACAACCACCTAAAACTATATGGACGCTTTTAAAAGTTGCACATTTTGTGTTTTGTGCTTGTGTTACTGTAAAGTATAGATACACTAGAGTGTATTGCCAGGTGTAGTACGTATAGTGTGCTACAACTGTATACAGTAGTACCCCAAATATACAGTACTAAGGCATAGTGTACTATAACTGTATACAGTAATACTTTAAGTATACAGCAAGGTATAGTGTAGTGTACATGCAGTATGGATTATAATCTACTGTAGTTTAGTATACATGTATAGTATTAAGTGTTTGTAGTGCAGTTGTATAATAACTACTTGGTGAAATTGCATATTCTGTCTTATTCTGTCTCCTTCCAAACAGAATGAAACACACATTTTACAGTATCTCATGAAAAACGACACATTCATACATGTTTAGATAGATGAGATGGACATTAATGTTGGACACAGATAATGATGAACCACAGAAACCTCAGATCAGCCGGTAGAATCCAGATTCAGTGTGAATCAGGTCCAGATAGTGAATTAGATTCAGATAAAGATCTGAATGTAAATGTGTTTTGGAGAAACACTGTCTGATGGGCCTGGATTTAGGCCATATGTGGAGATCTCTTATACAGTATAGAATATAGTATAATGTGTGAATATGGCCAAATAATATCATTATTTTTCTAATAAAATGAAACTGTTTGTAGGACCAATAGAACTGTGTGGCATTTTATGGTGAAATATTCATTTATATTCATTGATAACTTCACACCTTTGGTTAATGTTGTCACACTTGATATACTGTATGTTTGTATTTGAATACATTGTAATATCTTATAGTTGTATTGATACCTGTGTTGTCACGTGACTACTGTACTCAGGTCAGGTGATGCCTGTTTCTCAGGCAAACCATTGACATATAATCAACTTAATTCTTCCACCAATAGGGGGAGCTGAATATTTTCCTGAATAATATAACCATAAAAAATTCTGTCCATCTTATGCAACTTATTGTTGCACAATGTTTCTCCTAAAATATACTTTGAATATTATAGCCATGATAATTCTAGGAACTTAAATTGTTTATGTTATATCAATTTATGGATCTGTGTGTGTTTGGATGTGTTTGTGATGTTTCCGCAGAATGTCCGGTGGATTTGTTTTTTGTGTTGGACACGTCTGAAAGTGTTGCCCTCAGAGCCAAACCCCCAGAGTTTTACATCAACCAGATCAAAACCTTCACCAAACTCTTCATCGATGAGCTGAAGGACATGTATGTTTCTAATCCGTGCACACGTTGTTTTTAAACATAAAAAATGACACATAAAGAAATGAATAGTACTCTCAACACGTGTAATATCATGTTCAGTGATACTTAAATAAAGGTGTCATAAAATGACAACGATTGTCAAAAAAAGAGACGTTATTATACATAAAGGTCCCCCCCCCATGGGGGCTGCCATGTTGTGGTCACATGACCAGGCCAGAGACAGCTACTCATTTTTTCTTGGTAGTTCTCTGTTAATAATGACTTTCAGGTGAAATAATCACGTGTGATAAATAAACCCAAACATTGTTTGTACATAGATGCTGCATCTGCAAACATAAACTTCCCCTTTAAGCATTTTAACGCAAGTGAACTGACTTCAGTGTTTATATTAATGATATGAACCGTGACCATGTGTTGCCAGGCGACAGCCGTGTGATCGTGATGTCACGTGGAACTCCGGAGCGCTGCATTACAGTGACGACACGGAGCTGGTGATGGAATTGGTCGACCTGAACACGAAACGCTCCGACCTGAAGGCCGCCATCGACAGAATCAAATACATCGGCAAGGGAACGTACACCGACTGCGCCATCAAAGAAGGCATTTCTGAGCTGCTCAGAGCGTACGTGAGAAACACAAACACACATTAACATCTCACGAGTGTCGTAAAGTTTCCTGTGAGGCTATGCAAACGCTCTCATCTCTCTGCAGAGGAAGTCACTACCATGACAATAAGTACATTGTGGTGGTGACGGACGGACACCCGGTGACGGGGTACAAAGAGCCGTGCGGTGGGATCCAGGAAGCAGCCAATGAGGCGCGGCAACACGGCATCAAAGTGTTCGCTGTTGCCATCTCACCCGATCAGGAGGTACTGTACAAATACAGCAAGACATACTGTACTGCACCTGTATGGTGAGCTGAACGTTGTGTTGTCAGGTCTGCAGTTTCTGATGTTGTGTGATTCGATGCACATGCCATTTAAATTACTGAAATTACTGCAAATGTGTTGCATGAGAAACAGAGGCAGTTAGACAAGCAATAATTTCCCTTTCTCTTTAATTGTTAAAGGACACCAGACTGTCTGTCATCGCCACAAACGTGAATTACAGACAGAACTTCACAGCTGCGGACGACTCGCGCTCCACACAGATGAGCACCATTCGGTCTATCATCAACATGATTGTGAGTGTCACAACACACACCAGTCACAACACACACCAGTCACAACACACACCAGTCACAACACACACCAGACTGTTCATGTGGTTTTCCTGTGGAATTGTGGGTAGAATACTGTAGTGTTTTTAAACATTATATCTCTTTTGTTTTCCATTTCAGACAAACGAAACGAAGGATGTGGTAAATAACTTTCATCAGCCTCTTTTTAGCAGGTTGTTTGATTTTGTACACTAGCATTTGTTTGGTTGTGATATTAATTGTATCTTATCAATCTGTTTTCAGTGCTGTTCCTTCGACTGCAATGTAAGTGACACTCCTCTGTCTCTTCCTGTCCAATACAGTAACAGATCTGGCTGATCTGTATAGGTAATTATTTCCTGTTTCTAACCGTTTATGATGTTTATACAGGCCCCCGGAGGCCCTCAGGGACCCCCTGGAGAGCCAGGATACAAAGTGAGTATTAGTACAAGTTTAGTCAAACGTGTTTGATTGATCACAGCAGTTGCCTGTCTGTCCACTAAACCATACATACATCCATATTTAAAATATGTCATTGAAACATTATATAAACTTGGGATTGTGACACTGACTTTTTCTTTCCCTGCAGGGAGAGACCGGACGACCAGGAATGCCAGGAGAGAAAGGAGATGTCGGGGGTCCGGTAAGCATCTTCTGTGGATGGGTGGAGGAAGGATGGTGAAGGAAATGCACCAAAGAGAGTTTCTCCATCACTTCCTGTTGTCTTCTGGTTTTCCTCTCCATCACTTTCTGTTGTCTTCTGGAGACAAACCAAACGCTAGCAAACGGCTAATGTTTAGGCAAACCTTACCATTATAAATGCTGATAGTTAAAGGAAGGACTTAAGCCATGTCTACAGACCAAAGCAAAGGGGTTCAGAGGTGGAGTTCAACCACCTGTTAGGTTTCCCAGAATTCCCAGCACTTGAGATGTTTAAACATGCATGAGTTCTGACATGAGTTTCTGACATCAGTGTGTTCAGTAAACGTCTCACGGTCTCTGTTTTGATACTCAGATCAGAGTAAAACCATGAACTGAGCCACATCTGCTCTGAGACACAGAGACTTTTATGTTGTACAGCTGTTACAACTTCACAATCTGTCAAAATGATGGAGGGACACTCTAAATCTTCTGAAAGTCTTCATTTCTGCCAAATACACACGCTGTACAAATACACAAGCAGTATTGCTAAATTTGGGGTTTGATTGAGATAAAAAAAAGAACATGTTAGAAATGTGGCTCTCATAAGGAAAGAAAAACAAGCGCACACACATTGGAACGTGTCCAGCTACACTATTAAACAGTTTACGAGCAGTGAGCCAACTTCTCCATTATTCTGCATTGACTGTTGATTGTGTAGACATAATAATTACAGCATATGTCTGCTGTATGGGGGAAACCCCTTCCTCATTAGACTCTGGAAAGAATCTGAAGCAATTTATTTCTTCAGGATTTAACCCTGTTCATTATTTTATTTCAGAGATCATTGGAAAAAACCCAGTAGATTCTTAACAGCCCTGTAGAAATAACAGGTGCAGAGACCAGATCTGATAGAGCCGCAGAACTCTGGGTTTAAAGCTGCAATCCGTATCTTTCAGCTTCATTATTTTCTAGATATGTAAAAAATAAAAGTGTGAAGTTATGTGCAATTTTATGGTTTAAAGTTAGGAATTACAGCTTTAAGTTTTTGTGGAACTGAATAGTTGGTATATAGTTGTTTCTGGAGATTAAATGTAGTAAGAAGAAAGTATTTTAACTATTTTACCTCATCCTTCACTTCATCTTAACTTACTTCTATCCCTGTTTATCCTCTGATTACAGTCACCAGCTCTGTTAATCATGTCACTGGAGTTTGGGTGAAGAGGGCTGTACTCTGTTAACAGAGTTGTTAGTTATTTATGAAAACTCAGTCCTGAACACACAGTTATTCTCTCTGACATCTTTCTTCTTCTGCTCCTATTAGGGAAGTCCTGGTGATCCTGGTCCAGTCGGATACCAGGGAATGAAGGTTTGTAAACATTAGTCCCACAAATATTTACATCTGTGTGCGTTACAGATGATGTATGTCTGAGGGAATAATCTGAAATATGTTCCCTTTCTTCCAGGGAGACCAAGGAGGAAGAGGTGAAAAGGTAAAAAGAAGCCGAGCTGATTCAACAAAAAATGATCAGCGAATTTTCCGGATCTATTATTTGATTTTAGGATTAATTTCAGAATGTCAGTAACACACTTTTGTTGTATCCATAGGGAGAACGAGGTCACAAAGGATTCAAGGTGAGCATTTACCATTATTTACCTTAATGCTAAAGTTTTATTAGTTATGAAATTATGCAGCTATTTGTTGTACTGAAATAATTTTGTTTACAGGGAGACAAAGGAGCACGTGGCCTCGATGGCACTGATGGGCGCAAGGTAAGTTGTAACATTTTTAAAGTTTTCCAAACGTTATCAAAAATAACTTTTAATGTTATACATTATACAGTAAATCAAAAACTTTATTCTTATGTTGTTAATGGAACAAAAATGATACTAATTGTTAAAGTAAAATAACAAAAATGTATGCAACTGTAAGTAAAATATTTGGATTTGGAGCATTTGGTTTTAAATGATGTTTCTCTCTTCTTCCTGTATTGCTTTCTCTGGCATGTACAGCATGTACAGTATGTGCAGTTTTCCTTTTCAACACTGAACCTGTCCAGTCTGACTTTTGTTTTGACATGATTTTTTTGTTTCTGCTTTTCATCACCTCTTAAGTTTTTCTCTTTGGGATAATAGTCTGTGACCTTAGGTTATTCTTAACCCTGGGTCACTTTCCTCAACATGAAAGTCTCAACTCAACATCTTTCACTTAACAAATCACTGTCCCTCTTCTGTTCTGCCCCTTCTGCTCGTGATCCGTCTGTACAAACTCTTTCTATTAAAAAAAACTTTCTATTAAAATCTTTCTCCTTTGCTTTTTTCTTCACCTACATTTTAAACTCCTAAATAACATCTTACCTGTTGCTGTGTTTCCTTCCGATTCCTAGCATGATGTCACTCTTAGATGAATTGCAGTTCTGAGTTCTGACCCAACACTGTACCCGCCCTCACCATGTTTGTTTGTTATATTTCATAGGGTGAGCCCGGGTTTGCAGGTCTTCCAGGTTGCAAAGGGTCACCGGGACTAGATGTGAGTATAGCTGTCACTGTTCTGAGTGTTTACAGGGGTTTGTGTGTTTGTACCTGGAATCACATATCAGCTGAGCACTACTGTGCAGTTGTGTTTCTGAGGCTGCGTCATAACGCCTTGGTCCTGATGCATTTGAGATTGTCACAGCTACAGATCTGCGTCTTTAAATACTAGACGCTGATTGGCTGGGAGGATGGATCTTGTTCTCCTATGTACAGCCAATTGCAAACGTTCCTGCCCTTTTGAGCGACACTGATAGGCTGTTTGGTGTGTCATTCAGTTTAATGAGCAGCTGTTTCCACTCAGACTGCATCAGGACACAGAATGAGGGTGTCTGACATCCGAACGCCTCAGTAGTTTCTCACCGCAGTGTGTTTGTGCTCATGTGCATCCTGACATACAGAAAACGCTGAAGAGAAGCTGCGATGTGCTCATGTAATCACAGATACGCTATTCTCTCTTTAACAGGGTGAACAGGGAGAATCAGGCCCTAAAGGAGATCCGGGTTCATATGGACCCAAAGGAGAGAAAGTAAGAGACAAAATAATAACCAGAAAAAAATAACCAGGTTATCAGTTTAAAAATAGTTGCTGACACACCTGTATGATTTTGGGGGAAACTGATTCCATACATACATACATACATACATACATATATACATTACATACATTATACTATATATATATATACATACATACACTATATATATATAGCTATAGCTATACACAGTACATATAGGGTCAGTGCATGAAATATTTATTAAAGCTTCTTTGCCCAGTATATGTGCCCCAGCAATACAGAAACTCTTTAATTTGTTTTCAGGGTGACCCTGGAAAAGACGGAGAGCCAGGAAGACCCGGAAATTATGGGCCTTCAGGTGTCAAGGTACAGAATCATCTACACATATCATTTAAATGTTTCCTGTCGTGATTTGATGGTGCGTTTCAGAAGAAATCAGAAGTATTTCTGCTTATTAATTAAACTTCTACAGTCACACCAAGTACATTCCATAAAATACTATATATGGCACAAATATTATTAAGTAACATACATTATTATTAAGAACAGCGGTGAGCAGGTTTCTGCCGCTGCGGTGGGAATAATGCATCGTGAGCTGCTGCACATAAACACAGATGCACAGATGTTCACGCACAACCCCGCTGTGTTTGTTGCTGCAGGGGGACCGCGGTCCTCGCGGGGCTAACGGAGATAAAGGCGAGAGAGGAGATGATGTAAGTGTTTGACTTCAGTGTTTGTACAGTAATAATAATGTTTGACAGGCTCGGGTTCTGTGTTATCTAACAGTTTATTGAATTTTGTTCTGGTTTCAGGGACCCCCAGGACCAGATGGGCCGAGAGGAGAGAGAGTAACAGAACTGTTTTACTTTAAATATGTGTTTTATTTCATCATGTACTGAACCTCATTTTAATGCTTTTATTGTGTGAGTTATTTGTGTATGTGTGTTGTTTGCATTTCTTAATATTTAAGATATTTAAATGCTGTGAATGTTGTGTGTGATTTTAGGGCACACCTGGTGAGAAAGGTGAACAAGGTTCCCGTGGCAACAGAGGGCCTAGAGGCGAACCAGTGAGTATCCCATAATGCATCATTCTCAACATGAACATGAATTAACGTTTCTAATGTCAAATACTTTCACATGAAACATGACAGTCAACCTAAAAACCATGAACATATTAGGAAAATAAATGATTTAGAGTTTTAATGACCTGTTGACTGTGTTTATTCCTCCCACTGATGAGTGAGATGAATCTAACACACGTGTGGTAAATCAAACACACATTTCCACAAGTTAAACACATCTCACACCCAGTATGATATATTATATACACACATAAGCAGTATTTAAACACATTCATTAGTGAAGTGAAGTGAAAGTGACATGTTTGTCAGTTACGGTTGCCCACAACAGAAATGTGACCTCTGCATTTAACCCATCCATGTGAACACACACTGTGCTGGAATCGAACCAGCAACCTACTGATTACAAGCCCAACTCCTTAATAAGTTGTTGTGTTCTGTAAATGCTTTGAACCGCTGGTTTATATGCAGTTAAGATGATAAAGAACATTGACTGAATGATGCAGATGTTGATATTGATGGGTAACTCTTTTAGGGTGAGCCGGGATCGCGAGGTGAGCAGGGCCGTGAAGGGTCAGCTGGACCCAACGGAGAACCGGTGAGTGACTGAAACCATCATCAGCTTCTCAACACATTTTCAGTTTGTGAAACTGAGGCGTTTTTCTGTCACATCCTAAAGAACGATGAAAGAGTTTGAGAACATCTAACAGAACAGGCCCTGTAAAATCACTCGACAGGAGACAATTTAAATCCTGTGTTTATTTATCTCCTGTTGGAGCATAAATATAAATGATGAGATGTACTGAAGGGTTTGTGCTTTTGTCTACATTGCCAGCAGGGTTTAGTTACGTCACTGCCATAAACCGTAGGTCATACGTCATTTGCGGGGGGATAAACAGGAGGTGGAGTCGTATTTTGACATTTGATTGGACAAAAATCTGTCCAGTGCAGGATGAATCATCAATTTTTTGGATCCATTTTCCTGAAACACAGAAACTGTACATTTTATATCTGTAAAGTTTTGTCAACCTTTGGGAGTAAAGTAGCAACTACAGTAGATGTCTTCAGAGTTACACATGGACTGAAACCACAGAATTTTAAGGAGTCTGACCAGAATTATATGTTGTGTCGTATATAAAACATAAGGGCCTGGTCCAGAGTTTGAGCACAGATTACCTCAGAAAACAGGCATGTGGAGAGGCCCCTTATTCTCTAAGGTCATTGGCTGAGCAATGATATGAGGTAACGTGAAGAACAAAGAAATGCATCCAGTGGTTTTGATGTTTGTGGTGTTTTAGGAAGAGTGAAGATGTATAAGTTCCTGAGGTCAGACGAACTCCAGATGGACGTTGTTAGACATGATGAGGCGAGTTCAGACGTGAGCAGCAGACGCAGTTTAACAGAAGGATTTTAATTACTAAAAACAAATCTCTGACAAAACCAGCCAACACTTTATGTAGTAAAATAAAGCTGCAGAATGAATACCAGTAGATTTTAACAAAACATTCAGCAGATGCTTTTATTCAAACCGACTTATGAAGGGGAGAAAACTAATAAACATTTCTTCATATGAGAAGTGCTCTACAAAGTTTCAGCAGTTGTTTCAGATGATCTGCTGAGGGAGAGAAACAGATTACAGACAATCTAGAGGAACTTTAGGAAACTTGTATCAGTTTAAAAACAGATCAACTGTGGAGGAACTGAGATAAGAGGTTTGTTTGGGTTTGGTGGGTTTGGTAATGAGTGTTGTCATTACAGAAGTTTGGATTTGGAACTGGTTGGTTCTAAATCATCATCCTCACCAGAATTTGATGCACGTGAGCTTGTTGTCCGAGAAAGACCACTGGATGGACGCTGAGGGCGGCTGTACGTGCCAGTCCTGACTCAAGTTTCCCATCACGAGACTCTGGTCTTACAACATCAGCAGCTGCACCAAAAACACCATCAGCGCTGGTTCTGTCAACATTAACTCCCTCTGCAGCTTTTGTTAATGTCCAGACCAACTGCAGAAAGGAGTGAAATCTGTCGCTCCTCAGAACTCTGGGGGCTTAAATGAGTTGTGATCGGAGGCTGTGCGTGCAGAACAGTCTCAAAGTTTTCTCAGCCGCCTGTTGTTTCTCAGAAACAGAAAATGACATGACCCAGCTGCTCTGAGCTTTGCGTTCTCACATAGGCTTGATTTGAACATGCAACTCCAAGGTCATAATTCCCAGGGAACACACAAACTGATAAACGCGTACCTTGAATGTGCTGTGAGTCGCTTCGGATAAAAGCATCTGCCAAACACATCAGAACCGACATCTGCACAGATGTCTGTGGCTTCATGCTTTAGTTGTGCAGCTGATATTAGCAGCACATGATCCCAGCTAACAATTCTAGTTTGCAAGAACGTTTCCCAAAAGTTTCCATTATGTAACTAAAACATTACTAATCTTATTTAAAATGTTTTAAAAACATTCAAAATGAGGCCCTTTTTGACATTGTGTTAACATTCTTGTTTGGTTATAATAACATTCAAATATTGTTTTAATTATGCAACATTACTTATCAAAAATGTTACTCCTATGTATAATAAATGACATTCTGCTAACGTTACTTTTGTAATTGTGAGAACGTTCTGTGTTAGCTGGGGTGTGTTTAAGTCTTGTGTTAGAGGACCTCAGTAAAGCGCTGAGAAAGAAGGTTTTTTATTGGTGTACGTGTTGGCAGAGATTTTTTCCAATAGGGTTGAGTGGGTGGGAAGGAAAGAACCGAGTGTTCAAATAGGTGGAAATGTGGATGAGTTTGTGAACTCCCAGCACAACCGCCGCTCTCCACAGCCTGTTATTTCTGTGATTTAATTCACCCATGTGTCACATTTCTCTCTGGGAAATGTTGTTCTGCATATGAAAATAAACAACAACCGAATGAAAAAGGTGATTTTTACTGAGTCATTTACCACACGGATATTTTTAGCTGGTGACTCAGATTTCCAAAGAAACCAAACATAAGAACATTAGATAACTTCATAATTCCTATATGTCATGTGAACATAAAAGCGCCTCTGTGTTGTACGACCACTCCTTTAATTCTTAAAGTGATGCTTCACCATCACTTATAATAAATAATACAAAAATAATCACCAAACAAAAATAATTTACTCACCACGTTACGTGTTTTCCTCTGTGGTTCTCTACGGTTCTGTTGTGTGCAAACACAGCCAGCGTTTAACACGTGTGTAAACTGTACAGGTGTGACACCATTTGCTTCATGGTTTTTCTGTTTTTAAACAATACGGCCAAAAAATGACAATTTGCTTTCCGATCTCTAACAGGGTGAGCCAGGAAAGGCAGGACCACCAGGTTACCGTGGCGATGAGGGTCCTCTCGGTCCAGAGGTGAGTATGGCTGCGTGTCTATGTTTGCATCATAGTCCTGTTCATATATTCATGCCCTGTTTCTTTATTGTAGGGCACTAAAGGGCCCAGAGGGGTCAAAGGTGCCCCTGGAGACAGAGGCCTGATGGGAGAGAGGGTGAGTTAGTCCCTCACAGTGTCTTCAGACGCTTTGACTGGTTGTAGATTCAGCTGACAGACTGTAATGCTGTTTTTCTTCTCTCAGGGAACTGATGGACCACCGGGAAATGGAACGGAGGGTTGCCATGGTTTTCAGGTTGGGAATCTCTCAATACAACTAATAAGCCCTCAAAAGTCACACTGAGTGGTGTGTAAGTGTTCTGTGTTGTGTTTTAGGGCTATCCTGGACCAAGAGGAGATACAGGAGAACCAGTAAGTGTTCTAAACCTCAGGAGAACCCAGTGCATTTAGGGTTAGACCAGGTTCTAGAGTTATGGCTCATTTCTGTCACCAATTTCAATGTTCAATAAATACAACATCACAATTTGGTCCCATGGAGAATGAATTAAAAAAAGGCATCAGTACACACACTAATAAACATTTGGTTAGAAATTGTTAGCAGATTAAAAAGTAATCATATGTTATATGATTAATATAGAGACATTAATGTG
This sequence comes from Yasuhikotakia modesta, assembly GCA_036877545.1. Classification (NCBI taxonomy): domain Eukaryota; kingdom Metazoa; phylum Chordata; class Actinopteri; order Cypriniformes; family Botiidae; genus Yasuhikotakia; species Yasuhikotakia modesta. The sequence goes on along the minus strand of JBAJNP010006930.1, from coordinate 7,456 downwards.
ATTGATTTTCTCATAGCAACTCGGTTTTATTCACCAGGGATTTGTGTGTGTTAGTGTCTGTGAGTGTCTGTGAGTGTGTGTGAGAGTGTGTGTGTGTGTTAGTGTGTGTTAGTGTGTGTGAGTGTGTGTGTTAGTGTGTGTGAGTGTGTGTGAGAGTGTGTGTGTGTGTGTGTTAGTGTGTGTGAGTGTGTGTGTTAGTGTGTGTGAGTGTGTGTGCATGTGCACGTGTGTGTGTGTCACAGTTGTGCTGCTTCAGATAGCTGAATTAGCTCATCACTAGCAGATGTTAATTGTCTAGACTGAATCTGAGTCCAGACAGTAAGAGGAGGGTTGATAAGCCGACACAGCAGATTCTCTCCAATAATTTTCTCTCTCTTTCTTCTCTCTCTCTGAAGGGTGGAAAAGGAACTCCTGGACCCAAGGGAGATGACGGAGAGCCAGGTGACCCAGGATTGGATGTAAGTGACTGTCACATGTGTCTGTGACTCTTTTCTCTTGATTCTTTATCTCTTTCTTGTCTTTCGGTCCTCCCAGCGCAGTCCAGAATTATTTGTGCTGCGCAGTTTCTTAATGTGTTTCTCATACGTTCAGTTTGAAGGGAATGTACCGGATTCAATCCAATAAGTTTTCCTGGCATAATAAGAGAAAAACAAACGTCACTTTCGCATCGGTGCATTCACAATGAAAGCTGAATTGACAGCGGTGATTAAATTCATCCCAACATCTGTCTCTTTCTCTGGTCATGTGATCCTGGCCCTGCCTGTAAAATTTAACGTCTTAATCAGGCGACTGACTTCATCACATGCAAATAAATTTCATTTCAAACATGTTTTTAAAAGCACAATTTATTTCTCTGTGTAAATAGTTTTACACGGATCAGTTTTAAATCATGTTAAATCTGAGACATTCCTTTAAAGTGTTTGCTAACATCTGTCTTGCTCTCTTGTGTGGCGGCTAAACGTACATCATAATTCTGGAATCTTTATCACTTGATAGTTCCTGTCCCCAGATTTCAGCTAGACAGCTGTTTCTCTCATTGCCATGGTTTCAAGGAAGCAAAAATGGCTTGTGTTTTTAGAAAGGCTGTGTTTTTGTTAGATGCCTTACAGATTCAAGCGACTCGAGGACAGATCATGTGATAGTGAATGTTTTTTAGCTGTTTGTTATGAGAAAGTCTCGCCTGGGTCAATTTTTTCCTCCTGTTAAACTCAGCGCCGTAAACAACTTCATCACTGTTGAATGCATGCATTAACAAACACAGAAGTTGAGTGACTGAAGGTTTGGCTTAGATAAACAAGAAGACTATTAATTATTATACGTTGTTGTTTGATATATAGTGCAGAAGATCTTTGGAGCTGCAACTTTGACGTTTGTGTTGTAGAATCAGACTCTTCAGCTGTTTTTCATTTTTAAACAGTCCACAGACACTTTAATCCAACAGACATGTCCAACAGCTACAGACAGAACGACTCAAGGAAAATTACACCACTACGACTTTTTGATTTGATCATTTGACATTTAACTTCAGAATAATGCATATGAAACTTTTTTAACAACAAACTTTCTTGTGAGTTTTGAAATAACATTTTGAGAACATTGACCATCAACCAAACATTGGCTAGTTATTGCTAGCTATCAGTGTTTTGATTGATTTCTCATTAATTCTGACTTAACATGCAGTATAAACTAAAGTAGAGTAAAGAGTTAACGTCAACTTACATAGTTTTTATAAACTGGGTCTCTCAGGGGGATTGTGTCAAACATGTTCCCGCCCAGCAGGTCTGTTGTGTTTGGATCGTTTTTGAACCCACACATGTACAAACAACTCCAAGATGCAACTCTGCTGCCTGTCTGTGTTTACATTCACAAACTTTCAGAATTCACCCAAAATAAACATCATTCTGGGGTGTTCAGAGGACTGCCGGTAGCTTGGATCTGTTGGGGTCATTGTTTGGTGGATTGTTGGTTGTTGCCGGATGTCTTTTGGGATTAGACAGGGAACTGATCCATATATCCCAGCTAATATTGTTGTTTATATCTTCCAACTGTGAGCTTCTGCAGTGGAAATGTTTCCAGAATCGATTAACATTCCGGTCTTTGATCTTTTGTTCCGGACCGTTTGTACATCTGCGGGATTAAAAGAGCAGTAAAACCCTTGTGTTTCTTAAGTTTAAACCCAAGTTTAGTGCTTTGTTTCCATCTGGTCCAATCACAACAGAAGCTGCATGTTGAGTGGGTTGTTTTATAATCCAAAGTTAAAAATTCCCAAAGGAATAATCACACCATCAGGATCTTGTTTATGTCTTAATAATGAATTTGTTTGCCCACCTGTAATTGTATGAGAGATTAATGTTGTGTTATTTTAACAGAGACACACATATGGTCTGTAAAAATATAACGTGTGCGTTTATCAAAGTAATGAGTTCATGTTCATTTCATCAAACAACTCCAGCTGCTTCAGTTGTGGTTGTGCGTTTGTGGTTTGACACAAAATGGCAACAGATTCATGAGCTCTCAGTCATCTGGAGTCAATTTCTGGTGATTACCCATCAGACTGTGTCTCTATTTATCATTGTTCATACAAAACCCAAACGTATAAAGAACAGAGGAGTGTGTAGAAGACGTATTCAGTCGTGTGCTGTTGGCAAATTATTCTTTTCTTAAGACTTTCTTTTCTTCAGTGTTTTCTCTCACTCTCTCACCAGCAGAGGAAGTTGAGATGTGTTCTGTGTGTGTTTGTTTCATTTCTTTTATGAACCTGTCTCATCTGCCTCATGCTGTGATTGGCTGCCTCAAAGTKACACACACACACACACACACACACATGCACACACACACACACACACACACTTTATGATAATGCACACACATACACACACACACACACACATACACACACACACACACTTTATGATAATGAGAAATGACCCCTTGTGTTTTTCACCCTCTGTAATTCTCTGCAGCTGTACACGAGACCCTCTCATGAGCTGGTTTTCATTTTACTGCATAAAGACCCCCAGTAAAGTTGGTAAAGTGAGTAACTTCCCGTACCCTCATATAGACAATGGAAACATGGAAAATTCACAACAAAGCGAAGAGACCATGAATTCAACGGTGATGATTAACAAAATTGCAGAGGCTGTAAATTAAATCTTTACTGTGTGTTTAACAAGCGAATTTTAAACCTCTGCCTGAGGCGGTTTGTAACACAGAACATGTAGAGAAAAACCTTGAACCCTGCTGTCAACGTCAAGCAGTGATTGGATGCAGGTTCAGTATATGAACGTATACTGTATAATGTTTATGCTATGGACAGGCCTTTATCAATCACACGGAGTGTTTGCGTGAGACGTACACATTTTGCACAGATGTGTGTAAACTGTTTACGCAGCGTGACTTTTGTATTGAAGATGTATTTTATCTGCAGACCTCCAGCAACAGAAAACATTCTCACAATGTTTGCTAATGTTCTGTGAAAGTTCTCGCAACATTATTTTGCAGAAACATGGGTAGAATGATTTTGCAAAGTTGCAGATAATATTTTAGAAACATTATTCTTAAGTTAAGTTTAAGCATTGTTCGTTTAGTAATGAGTAGATATATGGAAGATTAGCTGAGCTTTTTGGCAGAGATTGATTTTTTTTGGAAAATGTGGATGCCTGTGAAACCGGTTTTGGTGGACAGTGAGTGTTTACATCTGTGAAGTTTTGTGTTTCCTGTATGTTAATCTAGAACAGATGTTTTTAGGTGCCGCAGTCACTGTATCTGCGTTTGTTTGGAGCGTTCATAAACACTTCATACATGAGCCGCGTTCAGTTTATCATACATCATTTTCAGCCATTTACCTTTTATCTGGCAAACGTGTTTTTACTGTAGTGACATCTGTGTATTTTATCATGTTTCTGTAAGTCGTTTTGAATAGAAAGATCTGATTTAATGGTGTTTATATGGTCTGGAGGTCTCTGGTCTCTCCTTACATCTGCACCACATGTAGGTGTTCCTACAGTTTGTATTGTCTTTAAAAAGCTCTGCTTTTCTGCTCACCGGGACTGTTTAGAAATGTTTTTCTGTCCTTGTAAACATTGATTGGTCTCTCCCAAACCCCAGGGGCCTGTATTTAGCTCTGTATCTGTCAAGGTAATGATGTAGGGCCAGGACCATAATGCCATGATGGCACAGTTTAACTCTGTCCCACTGTGAGGATCGCTGTGACAGCTGACTGCTTTGAAGTGCAGAATTTGAAGGTAATTGAAGCAGCATGGGAGAGATGGATTTTAAAGGAGACAGCTGGTTAGCATTAACTCACCAGTCTAACCATAACTTGGTACTATAAAACCAACTGTGAAAGTCTCTACAGGGCAAAGGATGAAGAGGCTACATTCATAACAATCACTGTTTTTACAGAGAGAGATTTTGCTGTTGTCGGTGAGGTGAAGGCTTCATCTTTTGGTTGGTGGATCATGATGTTAATCAGTCAACACTCAAACAGTTAATCTTACTAGTTGAGCAAGTTTTCTTTACCTGGTGCTGATAACTAGAGACCAGAACAACTTAATGTATTACTTGTTATTTGTTTTTGAATAAGTGTTTATATATTTTGTCTCACAGAATGACAGACCTGGACCACCTGGACCAAAAGGAGCCAAAGGCCACAGAGGACCTGAAGGAAACCCTGTGAGTGTGAACAAACAGTTCCTCGAACCAATTAATGCGTTTAGCCTTTCTCACTGTATGTTTCTCTGTTGGACTGCTTGATAATGACATGTTCACATTTATTATAATGACCACACAGCCGTACCACAACTGATCCGTGTTCACCAGTGAAGATTCAAACATGAACTTTTGTTCGGCACCATTTATGGTTCTTGTCACCATCCTGGCGTGTTGGAATGGTTCTGCTTGTATTGTGGATCACTGAAACATAAACACAGTTCTGCTGTTAGTTTAAAGCTGAACTCTGAAAGGTCAGAACCGAACCAGTGCGATCCAAAAGAGCAACAGCCTTCAGTTCAACCTTTCGTTGAGAAATACGATGAAATGTGATGAGCAGATGTGTGACACACATATTGTTTGCCAAATAAAGGGTAGCCAGGAAAAACAAAATCTGGATATCAAAAATGAATCACAACTGAGACCATCTGACACTCACTAGATGCTCAGTTCAGCTCAGAAACGTCCTGTTTCACAAATCTCACAACAAACTCCACCATAGCACGAGAACACAGTCAAGTGCGTTTAGAAGTCGACAGTAATGCATTTTAAAAAGCAAACAAGCTAACTTTCACATAGCACAGAGAAGTCAGCACTAGTTTACAAGTGTATAATTCTTCAGTTATGTAGAACGGCTTTATGAATTATGTGTGTGTGGGAAGCAGTTTCTCCCAAGCTGCAATTTTGCGATGTTCCTCTTTGCCACTGGATGACATCCAGAGAGGAGGAGACAACAGTGTCTCAAAAATGCTCTTATTTGGGAAACGATTTCTCAGCCTGGGCCTCCCGTCTTTGCTCTGGAGGAGCTAGAAATGTGTAACACGTATGAAAACAAAAAATGACCCTCATGCGGACCTGTTGATGTTGGTCTGTACTAGAGAGGTTTGGCATGTGATGCACTCATTGTTGATGTGATGTGTTTTGTTTCTCATGCACAGGGACCCTCAGGCCCCCCTGGACCTGCTGGAGCTGATGTGAGTAACATTTCACTTGAATCGAGAGAATAAAGTTTGCAGGAGTCAGATCAAAGCTCACAGTATTTAATCTAATCTGATGCAAAAGTTCCACACAGTTTCCTGCATAAAAAGTAGAGGAAGAAAAAGTGAAGGCTGACAGTGTTCTCGGGAATAAATGCTTCTGAATGCGTCACAACTCATATTCCATCGTTTTGTGAATTCCCCATTGTTGGAATAAATGGAAATCTTAGATCCAAACACATTCCACAATCGTCGTCTTATGGAATGAAAGCATTTCTTATAGCAGGGCTTGCTTGATATAAAATGAATGAAAAGAAAACAGAAAAGATCATTGCAGTCACACATTTTTAATTGTGTATTTGTTCCCTGAGGTTCGCTTATCATGTTAGAAAAGGTTTTTGTACCAAAACGGTCCATAATTTAATGGTTTATGGCCATTTTACACTGTGAAGCTTGGATTTAAATAATCAGTTTTTGCTCACTAAGCTCTCCATGTAAAATGTGCCACAAAAACAGTTTTGAGTTGCTCCAGTACAACATGTCAGCTGTTCTGTTCTATCATCAATCCTGAGTCTCCAGAAGACATTCAGAGCAGGTGCTGCTTTTCTGGATTGACTCTTTAGTTCTTATGAATAAACAGTAGCTCTCAACCATTATTTATGACAGAATCAGGCCTCTGAAAAACAGTGTTGATGCCTGAAAATGTTTTAATTATCTAAAGCTGAAACCAGAAAAGTATTTCAGCTTTATTTTAATAAATTAAATTTTTCCATTGGAGTTCTAAATGTTACAGTATGTTTTCATACTATCTGCTTCTGTCAGTCTAATTACCTTAAAAAAATCAGGGAAAATTTCTTTTATCAGGGACAAATCCTTTTATCCAGACTCAGCTGTAAATACAGGCGTCTTTGCAATAATTGCGAGTCTTGAGGGAGTTTTTCTGCAACTGTGCAGCAAAGTCTGCGGCCTAATTTCCTGTAATTAAAGCAACATGGACTCTGTGGCTCCATTTTGTGCTACAAAATGGCGATAAAGAGAATCGACTACAGAAGCAGTTTAGCGTCACAGTCACAGTGTCTCTCTCTCACTCTTTCCCTCTCTCTCTCTTTCCCTGCAGGAATGTGAGATTCTGGACATCATCATGAAGATGTGCTGTGAGTAAATTTCTTTTTAAGGTCTTCTGATTTATCCTTGAGTCTTTATGAGAGGTACAGTGACCTGCAGGGTTTCAGTGCCTCCTTAAATGTCGTCCTGTCTGTTGGCTGCACTGGTTCCACACTGTTGTCACAGTGATACAGCAGTCCTCTTATCCAGCTGTTCTCAGATCAGTCATAAAACTACACAGACCACTGCAGCAGATACAAAAGATCAGAGAAAAAGACCTGGAAAAAGTCAAAGACTGAATAAAAAAGCATTTTATTAGAATTATAAGAGCTCAGTGAACTGTTAACATTAGTTTGAAAGAATTAAACCAGTTCCAATTCAGATTGAGTAATGGTTCCTGGACTTCTGTTTTAAACAGTTAAACACTCACATACACAAACATGATATCTCTGGCTAATCCCTTTGGCTTGAGTTTGTGTAACTGTGTTCATCTCAACTTGATGTTGTCATGAAAAAATGTCAGATGCTAATCTAACAAAACTGAAGTTCTCATGGATGAAACATTTTAATCGGTGTGTGAATGTACTGTGAGTACGACCCCTCGCAAATAACACATCAAATCCTCTAATAAAAATGTTCACTTTACGCCGACATGACGAATCAAA
>JBAJNP010006929.1:0-24070 GCA_036877545.1 Yasuhikotakia modesta | reverse complement strand
CGAGGACCCTCGGGAGACCCATATGTTACACACAGCGGTGGATGTGTTCGCCTGCTCCGTTTCCCTCATTCTGCTGAAGAACAACAAATTATAACAATAGAACTATATGAAAATTGATCTGCCTCATTTGCGAGCTGAGCAGTGCTTCATATCACAGCATCGTTCTGACTGAGAATTTACGATTTCATATGGCGATTTCACGTTGTGCAATTTTAACTACCTAATGAATTCACTGGAGAACTTTAAAGAAAAGTTTGCGCAAACAAGAAACTTCTGTCATTATTAACTCACTGTCATGCTGTTCTAAACCCACATGCTGTCGTTTTAACAGAACACAAACACAAATAAAGATAAAACACTTCAGAAGACTTACAGTGAATGGAATATAGGGCTGCATGGACTACATATTTAGCGCTTTTGTTGTTTTTGTAACTTGAGTCTGACTAAGTAACAGAATTTTTATTTTTGTGTGACCTTCCCCTTTAGGATCATATTGTTTCACCTGCATATAATGACTCAATCTTTGTGTAAGGACACAAGCTTGGTTTAGAAACCTGACAGGAAATTAGATGTATTACATGTGGACAGCAATCAAAGAAACGTGACTACGCTTGCTGGCAGTGACACTTATTACGCTGTTAAATCATGCTTTAGGTGTAAAAAAAACAGTTGAACTCTTGCAATACACACATCAAGCATATCAGAGCCGCGGATTACAGAGCTCTGAGTTCTGTGGCCTTGAGTTTATCCACTGTGAGAATGATAAGAATTCTGAGCAGGTTATGAACCTCGGCTTAGGAAAACAAATAGCATTGCTCATTAAATTCTCCATTGCTGCTGTGCATGTTAATTAACTGCAACAAATTTACCTTCTTCCCAGGAAGAACCTTCGAACAAACCAATGCTTAATATTTTAATTTAATAACAATAACAAGTCAGCTGTTGAATACTGTAATATTTACATGTGTATTTTGGCACAAGCTGGTTGTAAAGCGTTCAAGGTCTGCATGTTTTCTGAATCTAGGTAGCTATAAAAATACTGTATTACATGTAACAATTTTAAGTTGTTGAAACATTTCCATTAAGTAACAAAAATGTGTAAAAGTGAATGTTTATAAATGTTTCAAACAGCATGTTTTTACACACTGTATTAGCACTATTGCTGGATTATAAAGAATGTAAGTCACTTTAATTTTTTCACTTTAATCAGTAATTTTTTTTAAAGGTTCCACTAAAAAGAATGACATATTTGATAATATAAATGATATATAAAGTGTTTTTTGAGAACTTGAGAAATGTAACCAACTATCTCAGAACGTTTCCTATTGGCCCGGATGTTTATAAGACAAACAAATAAATGAGAATGAAAGAAACAGATGAGGAGAACTGTGAGAGAGCTTAATTAAACAAGTTACGTACAAACCCTCAGGCTACAACGCGAATGATTCATTTCGCCCTCAAGTTAACACAGATAAACACTAGAACAAAGAGACAAACGGTCTCATACAAAACAAAGGCTGACTGGATGGCTAATACATCACATTTATATCAGCAACTGCATGCGACAATATTAGCACACGCTTAATAAGGCAGTAAATAGGGGCTCACCTGTTCATTTAGAAGACAGAAACAGCAGGCAAGCACAAACGGAGAAAAAGACAATATTAATTTATTGGAAAAGGTGCTTTTATTATTTTAGTTTGTTTCATTGCTCCAGTAGAGACGCTTGTTTAAACCTTTCATTTATACAATTATATTATGTGAATTGTAAACACACTGATCCTTATCTTCAGTTTGGACTAAGCTGTTGACTCTTATGTTGTACCTGTTGCAATTTTTCATCATGGTTTGTTGATACATTGCTTGCTTGGTTTGTTTATGCGTTGTAAAAACCGTTGGCGCTGTGTGAGCTGTGTAAGTAAAATAATGATTTGTGTTATTATTAAAACTAACTTAGTTGAGTGAAGGGCTTAGTCATGTGATCTTAACACGGCAGCTTATCATTATTCCAAAATTAACCATTTATATGCCAAAAACTGACTGGTAAACACCCTTTAAAATACACTGTTATTTATTATAAAATAAAGAAACAGCAAAAATGAAATTATAACATACAATTTAGGAATTTAAGTCTTTCTTAAGTCTTTCTACATTTTTTCGACAGGTAATTTCTACCTGAACTGAAAAAGCTAAATAATGACTCTTCTGCTAGCAGGAGCTGTGACATTCACACAGAGGTGATAAGAGCTGCAGACCTCAGAGGAGCTCAGTCTGTCAAATAGATGCAAGAAGCATGTTTACATGCAGTTAATCTTTTAAGAGAACTGGGTGCTTCCAAACCCCACAAAACGGAGAGCTAGAGACACAATGCAGCACTCATAAACATTCTTATGAAAGAGAAAGAGGGACACAACATCTCCCAAAGCCAAGCTAACAGGAAACGTTCTCAGAACATTGGATAATGTTTTTTAAAAGTTCTCCTAGTTATGCAAATATTCATCCAGTAATGTATTAGAACATTTTTCTAACATTATAAATCATAAAAATGTTATGTATGATTAGATAGAGGAGTGCTTTAAAATGTTACAGAATTTTAAAGTTGATAACGTTAATACAACATTTAAAAAAAAATAGATGTTTTGAGCATTCCTAAAACTTTTTGTTTGTATAATCAGGCTGGGAAGGCCTGTGTCTCGGTACTGATTTCCCAATACAATTCAGTTTGACTCCTGATTCGATTTGAATCCAATTTAGATTCAACATTGATTCATTTGCTGTCTGTCACTATTAACATCAGCAGTCTGCCCTTGTAGCAGGTGAAATGACCGGCCAGACAGCAGGAGAACTGGGTCAGGGAAGCAGCACAAACCCGGCAAAAGTTACCCTGCTGGGTGAAACACAATGTATTTTTTACCTGAAGGAGCAGACGACCATGGAATTTAGATCATGGAGTGAGACCAATTCCATAAAACTCGTGTATAAGTAGAGTAGGGAACTGTATGCCTCAAAACCCTACAGCTAGATCTATTTATCTAAACCATTGCTTTTCGTTTTGAAACAGTTTGTCATAATTTGCTTCACAAAAAGATAAGAAATAAGTGTGTTAATACATGATAATCTGGGAGTCAATGGTGGCTTCAAAAGTGTGACTTTAAACAATGCATGTCCTGGTGTCAGAAAGAGCGTCAGAGGCTAAATAATGCGTTCATGAACATTCACTCATTAATGCCTGTTCTGCTTCATTAGGCTCTGGGCGTCAGCCAATGAGATCGTCCATCATGGACACACACACACACACACACAAACATTACAATGGATTCACATCCTTCCACACATCATTTGCAATTGACATATTACTTCATTCTGAGGCCCAATAACGTATCAATCTTTCCATCTCCACATCTAGCCATCCATCCATCCACCTCTTTTAAATTGATCTCCATAGCCCACGTTCATCGGACGATCAATTGAGAACTTTTCAGTTGGAGGGCTTAATTACGTCTCATGTTCTCACAGCCATCTGGCAGGTCCTCTGGCACTTTCCCTCATCTGGCGCAAACTGATTGAAACCCAGAGTGATGAAGACCCCCGCCTGCCATCTTTCTACTTTAAAACATTGCAAACCACAGAGGGGCCACACAAACACGAAACATCCGCTGCATATTAGTTCTCAACCATGAACGGAACCCTGATGTGTCACACAATGTTAGGACTTCAAATTAATGCTGCGTCTTAACCAGGCAAATAAATGTTCCTTTTTTGTGGCATATTTTGTCCAGCTACTGTGATACTACAATTGGTGGGTCGCTTGGTTTGCATTCGTGTGACATCATAGTGGGTAGCCCCACCCACAAACTCACTAAACCACTCCCACCCATGTATATTAAACTTCAAACATCAATATTGCTAGAGATTGATGTCAGAAACTTAGATGTTGTATTACAAACCTACAAAGTTTGTGTTAGCCTTACACTCTTTAGTATGTTCAGTGCATTAAAAACTGAACATACAGTGCATTACATATTCAGTGCATTAAAAACTGGAGAGAATGCAAACATTCCTACCTCAAACACTGTTCTGATTGGCTGTGGATTACGCATCATTACGCATCATTTCTAYATGTAATGCAGAYGCCTGTTGGAATTGTGCCATGTATTAGTAGGAAACTACATAGGGAGCTCAGGTATGTCAGTGAGGTCTAAGTGAGACCCTGCAGTGATAAAACTGGCTGCAATTAAGTTGCAGTGAGTTGACAAAGGTCACTAAAGTTTAAGCCCTTTTCTTGAAACATTTGTTGTCAAATTAAAAAACAGAAAGGAGGTATGAGTTTTTTGTGTTGTAGAGCTGTTGAGGGACAAAACAATGGTGGGAGTGTAAGATACCCATTAGTGTGCCAGCAAACACAATTTAGGTTCCTAAGGGATTTTGTAAGCAGTTGTCTAGTCAGGGTTTTTAACTACAGTAGCCAAACCCCAGCCTGCTGTAAAACCCACAGCTCTGTGTTTATGCCATTTTTGAGCTGATGCAAAGAACAAGTGAATCTATGTGATGTGGAGGAGAGAGAGAGAGACCGCAAACTCCTCTGAGAGTCGTGGCTGTGTCAGCAGCCTGTACATCATGGTGCAGATGCTTCAAACCGCACCAAAGGTCAATTGGATCAGCTGTCACTGTCACAAACTGTCCCATTCTTTCTGTGACTGCAGGAGAACCATCTACTATATGACCTACAGTGGACCAACATCTAAAACACACTTACCCTGCATGGCCAAAAATATGTGGAAATTACCTGCTAGTAATAGTAAAGTTAAGGACATTCAAGAAATAATTGAAATTAATGACTTTTCCAACCTTTTCCAACTTTGGGAGATGTTTTGAGGAGGACACATATCTGTTCCTGTATGATAAAGCCCCCGTTCACAAAGCAAGGTCTATAAAGACCTGAACCACACTGAAGCCCTATGGGAAAATCGGACTCCATGACCTCACTGATCCTCTCCTGGTAGCGCTCCAACATCTAGAGGAAAACCTTCCCAGCTAACGATTTTAGGAAAAACAATGTGTTTCCATGAACAATGTTAATAAAGTTATTTTAAAAGTTCTAGGAATGTTAAATGCCTAGTTTTGGACACTGTATTAACACCGTTGCCTGGCTATAAGAACATTATTCAAACTTTTATTATGTAATGTTTTTAATTCCACTAACTACTTATATGATGAAATATAAGATATATTACTTAAGAAAGTTCTTCTAAATGCTACTGCAGAAACATTTTTGAGAAACTTTTAGCCAATTTCTGAGAAATAAATGGCAAAAATGAGAGAAACTGATTAAGATTTTCAATTAAGTGTTAAACAGGTTTCCCACATTTTGGCCACGCAGTGTTTGTTCCACACCGAAGTTAAGCATCTTTCCTTGTTAAAACGCTGGAGGCCAGCCAGCCAGACCTTTTAAAGGCCTTATCCGTCCTAACAATCCCCTGACCTTCGCTAACAGAAGATTTCCTTCTGTTAAACATCTACACCACAGAAATGTCACCTTTTCTGCAGAAGAATACTGGCTGCCTTTATAAAAGGTAACACAAGATAAGTGTTGATAGCATTAACAGACACCTTCTCACTTTTAAAGAAGGAGCGGCTGCCTCTCTCAAAGGAAATCATTAAGATGTCACCTATGCTAGCACGCTCTGGTTTTAGCTAAGCTCTGACTCTTCGTTTTGCAGCAGGGTCACGTAATAATGCATTGTAGGTCTTTTGTATGGATGGTATCAGTGTGTCCTAAACAGAAAAGCCAGCATGAGTGCGATGAAGTTCTCATGCACGGGTACCCAAAGCTATGCTGTCCCCTATGAGGCTCAACTCGTCTCTTTATCTTATCAAATCTTTAATATGGATTGAGCAACTCCCTGGAGATGGATTGCATTACCTATTTCACTCGCACAGTCTGCCTGACATTTACACAGCTGGATTTGAGATGGCAGATTCGGTCTGAATCAAGAACAAGCAATTCAGGGAGAATGAAAGCGAGGGAGAGAGAATGACAAAGAGCTGGAAAATTGAGAGAGTGACTCAAACCGAAGCAAAGCGCCCCCTATGGGTGGCCTTAAAAATGTAGGGCTCCCTAATGGATACAGATTTTTAAGCAGGGTGGAAAAAATGACTGTTTTCAAACAGAGAACCTGCCTCACATTCACTCAATACTGCTGCGTGTGACGCTTAGACAGAGAAGTGTTTCGTAACAATCAATTTTTAACATACATACATAGAAATACATATTAGGCTGTGACTGAAGAACTGCTATAATGAAGCTAAAAAGTATGATGCAAAATCTCTCTATATGCTTAAAAAATGAATTAGCTACTGCTAACATGTAGTAGTTGAAGCAGCTCACACATAGTTAGCAAGTTTATAATGTAGACTCCGTGTATTTTTTCATAATGCAGACTTCAGTGTACCACACACTGCTCTGCACAAATTCACTAACATTACAAATAAATATTAAGGAGGTGAATACACTTAATTATCACTTGCAAACATAGGCAGACATGAGCATTTCAAGCTAACTGTGGAAACATAGTCCCACCATAGCCGCATTAATAAGCACTCAATAAATGAACGCTAGTCCTATCATAATTAATGTTTCCATCCCGGATAACTAATTGATTTTTATTCTGTGGGCACTCGTCCCTAAGAAAGATGTTTTTTCAAAGTAAAAATAGTCATAACATGAAATTACAAACATTCAGTGTTTATTTGAATCATTTAATGTAGCGTAATTTTTGCATCAGGATGATAAATTTAATTAGCAACACTGTAATGGAAAACAGAGATACTTTGTGTAATGAACGTTTGTAAAAATAACAACACAGATTTCTAGGTAAAATGGGATTTCCTGGGCATAATCAGTTTAACCTTAGGGTTTGAGCTAAATTAAAGTTATTCTGTTGTTGGTCCCTTGCTAAACTTGTTTATTCCACTGACTGTTTTTTCCAGGCTAGCTTGTTCATATCTGCCTTTTGACTGACTGCTGAGGGCTCCTTTTAAAGCACTCACCACATCCCAATGCAATTAAACTTTAAACATGAGCAGTTTCCAACTAATAAACTCAAAAACCATTTGCAGCTTACTGTATCTCTTAATCCAGAACAAACAACCTATTAATAATAATACAAGTAGTAAAAATAACATCAACATGTAGCTCATTTGGTAAAGCACTGCGTTTGAGGCAAAGACGATGTGGGTTTCGATTCCCAACCAACATACTTAAAAAAAAAAGTGAATAATAATTTGCATCAAATCTTTCTTCTCTCAAATGGCATAAGACAACATCTATTAGCATTGTTTCGGTTCCTAAATATAACATGGTTCATCTTACCAATCCAATTGTCCAATGAGAAGCAAACAAACTAAATAAGACAACACAAAGTATTTAGAAAAATAACTCAGTGCCACAAAGGTTTATCTATCTTTAGCTTTATCTTAGTGAGTGTTTTGATTCAAATAAAATAAAATGTCAATGGTTTATGTGGGTCAAGTCATATTCATCCACAGGCTGTGAATCACTTATATTGTTTTACAGAAATAACTTAATTTTGAATGTTCGGTTTCCATTAGCAAATGAAGGAAATCTCAGTTTAGATAAACCCTGAAATCTCTCCAGGTTGTGCGATCTTTAAGCACTGTCTGCGTATTCACACACATAATTCTCTTCTCTAAAACTTGCCAATTTCCATTTGCACAAAGAGCAGCAGGGAAGCCCTTACCTGAGAGAAATATTCCCCTTCACTGCTTCAGCACTGGCCTGATACTAACTGCATTAGCACAATGGGAATATAATATTCTGTGGCAGTCGTGTGTTTCGGCCCAGATTACTAAATGAGCTTATTTGTTTGAGTGGGGGGGCCCACCAGGAATATCCGCTGTGTGCACTTTCACACAGGCTGATAAACGCCTTCCCCGCTGTGTTCAGAACCGGGTTTTTGCAACGTAATGTGACCAATTTTCCACACGTGTAAGGGCAGGGGCTGATGGTAATCACAGACTCACCAGAAGACTGGGGAGAGAGTTCTGCTTAGGGAACGAGTGACTGTGACAAGTTTAATCAGCATGAAGTTTAAAAATGTCACAGATACCAGAATTTTCAAAAACGCTCTTGCATCCCAGCTACCAACTTTAGGTTATTAAAAAAAACAACTTTAAATGTTTTTTGAATGTTCTAGGAATGGTAAAGCTTGGCCAGCTTGGTTATCAGGAAACAATTTATTCTATTTATCCTAATTCTACAATGTTTACAAAATGTTCCACTAACAAATTCAAAATGGCATGTTTGATATATTACATACAACGTTACTGCAAGAATGTTTTGGTAACTTGAGATTTTTTAGAGAATGTCAGCCAACGTTCTGAAAATGTTCTGTTTACTGGGATTGTCTGTTTCCTGTGGCGGCATCAATGTTGTTGAGGAACAACAAATAAAAAACAACCTGACCGGATTAGCGGTTAGCAAAAACAAAGCAGGGGAGGCATTTACTTTTCATTTGACCTTTGACAGTCCTTTGACATTTTAGATACGCCCTCCCTCACCTTTGTCAAGCCACCTGTCAAGCTGTGCATAAAATAAAGCCGAGCGGGAAAAGTCGGTTTGGAATAACGTGGCGATGATAACCTTGGGCTCAGATATGGGTGTCAGAAGAAGCAACCAGTCAGGTGTGACAAAATGCTGGTTGGTTCTTTATCCTGGCAGGATGGAAATGTCACGGCTGGCTTAATATGCCAGCTGATTCTTCTGAGTTCCTGATTCTGAAGAATTCAGAGAGTTGATAAGTTCTGAGATTGACACAACAACCGAGGCGTCCACAGAGGTCAGATACCCGCTAATTTATTCTGTTAAAGCTGCAATTGTTGCTTCTCTGTCGCCATCTCTGTTTGAAACATAAAATTGCAGGTTACTTTGTTACAAGTGTTAAAGTAAAATTTCAGAAAAATTCACTTCTTGGAAATCAACCCTCACATAACAAATTAATATTACAAACTTGCTGTTACAAAGAAGATAAAGTAAAGCAACCATTTTGATATATATTTACTTATATATACTTGCTCAATATTTAATTTTTGTTCATTTAATTTTGTTTATTTTTAGGAATGGAATAAAACAAAGGTTCCCCAAAAGTAGTCAGAAAACCATATCAAAACTAACTATAAAATTAAAGACATGCCTTTAAATCATTCGAATAAGGTAAAATTTTCCAAACTCCAGTAAATGTAGAATCCAAACCAGAGGGCTTGGATATCTTCTGCATCGCTTACAGAGAAAACAAGAGATTCATTAGATGTATGTTGTCTCAGGGTTAGAGGACTCGCTGGATAACATGACTGCTCTTCTAAGAATAAAGAATAAAGCCAATGCAAAGATCTGCGTGAACAAACTTATTACACTAAATTATGTAAAATTCTTCCTCCTTACACACACGGGACAACTCGTTCCAGTCATTTACTGGTATTATAATGTCAGGATTAGCAGTTCACAGCCTTGAGGAGCCTTTTGAAGCCTAGCATACAATTGTATAATTAGCATACAGGTTTTGATCCTATAGTCTGCTTGCAAACGTTACAATACTGTAGATCCAACATCTAATATATTTCCGGACTTAGAACACAGAAATTACTTTGATCCCTCAAACTCTTAAATTAACTAGATTAAAAAGAAAAAAATGTATGAAACACAGAAAGTCTTATAAGTTTAAAAATGGAAAAACTTTGATCTGGGAACCACTAAACACAAAGTCAGGTTTTATCCATATCTTCCTTGAATGAAAAATAAATAAATAAAAACGTTTCACAAAACTTGTCGATCAAGGTTATGTGATCTACAATCTAATCGAATCAATGATTTTTATTTAATTAAACTTGAGTTTGAACAGAATCTGAATTGAGGTTTCAAACAGGAATCAAAACTGGAAATTTAATTTGAAAGAAAGTACAATAGAGTTTAACTAATGAAATTTAAATCAAATACATAACTGCACTATGTGTCATTTTTAATGAATCAGTAAATCAGGATCAATGTAAATCAGGTTTTAAATGCTTTAAGACCAAATAAATAATTCACTGTAACCATACATACTGTAGATACATTAGATAGGAAAAATATGTTTAAAATGTCACCTACAGAAATGTATATCCCATTTGCATATATATTTTTTTGGGCTAAGGTTGAAGAGTCCTTATTATCCTTATATCCTATTATATGTTAAATTTTAATTCAATGCATCCCACTTCTGGTCATTCTAAATCAACCTCTGGCCAAATATTGTAGTGTATTAAACATTGAGTAATACGTGTTTGATCTCAAATTGTTAGGCTACAAACACAGACCACCACATATATACCCACACAGTACATATGAAGCACGAGTGCATTTCAGGACAAAGACAACAGACTAAACCACAAAGGTTCTCATCTCCACAAAGCAATTTTGTACGAATTGTTCTTGGGCAATTAGCTTTGGCAAGAAACTATCACCAGCCAGCACAATTAAAGGCAGACTGAGACTTAATCTGGAGCTGGAGAGTAAATCAAATGTGAACGCTTCATCTTCTAGTCCCTCCTGTTTCTCTGTGTAGTGTATAATATAATGTATAATAAATGAAGAAAACACGTTCCAGGCTTTCATCTCATAATAAGCCTGACTAAATGTGCGTTTTGGATGAACCCTTATAGATATTTCCTCCCTGAAGCAGCCAGATTTGCAGTTATCTCCTCAGAATAATTTCCTCCTTTTGTTGAATGGGAGTTGTCACGGTTTTGCATAACACTGGAGGAAGATATTGTAACTAATGACGGGGACTAAAAACAAAACATGAGGGATGAGTCTGGCCATACCATGATATACATCATACAAGCCCTCAAAAGGAGCTAGAGCAGCGGCGAGACAAATTACGAGTGAGGAAAAAGCCTTGTGGAAATAATAAACACAAATGTCAAAGAATAACATGAGGCTCACTGGAGCAGAAGGTCATTATAAAGACTATTCTACCACGTTTTTCTGGAGGATGGGACAGAATCAGAGAAAAACAAATCCTTAATGTAAACAGTTGAGGTGTTGGCAATCTGTGTTGTGCTTGGCATTCTTCCTGGACGGTCACTAAAATATGCCCTTTTATCTTACCTTTATCCTATTAAACCCAGACCGTAGGTTTGCAATAAAATTCACCACACTGGGGTTGATGTAAGCGTTTGTCGGAAGGCGGTTCTGAAAGGAACTGACATAAGGCTAATGTTTTCCGTTAGATGGGGAAAGTCAGTCAGGATATGTCCATTAAACTGCCACACTTCAGACGGCGCTATTTAACGTAATGGGTTCCATCAATGTTGTATGTTCTAGTGAGTTTCTGCTGAGTTTAGGAGTAATCAATCAAACCTCTCACGGGTTAAGATGTTAAAAGCTCTGTTATGCAGCAATGCAATTTTACGTTCTTCCCTGGGCGGGGAAATGTGCATGAGTGTAGCTCCTTTATATTTTTACACAATGGTTTAAACTTCATCTTACTGTATTTTGTGTGTACGTACTGTGTTAAAGAACTTTACCATTGTCAATTCAGAACTACAGTAATTTTGGAAGTGACACTACAAGAGGCAAGACACGCCCCCCAAAGAGGGGGAGGGACCCTGGCTGGGAGGAGGGCCTACAAGGGCAGCGAGTTACAGTTGCCCACAGCAAAGATACACAAATCTACACCCCTCACTTCTATCAAGTGGCCCTGAAACTTTATCTAGAATTCTCTGGGCATCCACTACAATGATTCTTGCCAATCTGTCCATAAAAATTAATTTCCAGCTGGATAACAATTTAGCGAGTGGTCTAAAGTTAAATATAATCAGTCTCAAAGCAAAGTGCGGTTCAGTACAGCCTGGGAAGCACGCGTGAGCACTAGGTGTTACCAAGAACTTCACATACCAACGACTAATATTGAAAAGCAATTAAAATGTCTCCTATGACTGACCAAATGAAAACAATCACAAACCCAATGAGAGCTGCTTTTTAAAACTTGAATCTAATTAAATTGATTGGTCCCCCACAGAAATTAATTGTAAAATGGTTTAGCAGCGTGTGGCTTTTGTTTTGGACTCACTGAAGTGACACAGACTGATGACAGAAATGGATTCAAGAATTGCAAAAATAGCACCTTGGTGCCTTTTAAGAACGTGAAAAATATTCAGTACAGTAAAGGTGTATAATTCAACTGTCTTTTCTTGACACCCCACCTCATCTTTCCCAGCATCTCTTTCACACCTCTGAGACTTCATTTTTTTTCTTCATGCTTCTCGTTTCTCTCTCCTCTGTTACTACACGTCTTCGCACCCTTTGCTGTGTCGATGCTTTCATGCTCTGTGAATCACAGTGACATCACACCCTCGGGCTGTTGGTTCACATTCAATCAAACCTTTGCTTGTGATAAAAATGGAAACGGTATAATCGTATACAGGTGGAGAACAATCTTTAAACATAAGTTTCAGTAAGTGCATGTAGACTACAGGTACTGCTTTGCTACAGAATACCTAAATACAAAAAAAACACAGAAATACAAAACAGAACAACAGCAGATTGAACAAATTCCTACTTTTTCACAGAGAGTGTGTGTGCATGTGTGTGTGTGCGCATGTGCAAGCCCACCTTAAATCCTTTTTATGGTAAAAAAGGGCAATCTGATTGGTTCGAACAATCACACGGAAAGTAAATAGAAGTTAGTCTGTTCTTTAAAACATTGTCATCAGTTTAGTTGACTGTGGACCACGACATAATCCTAAAATCTCTCATTTAGAACTGAAACAAACCAGACACAAAACCTTACTGCATATATAACTAAATTAGAAAAGTATAAACATTTCTGTAAATGTTTACAAGCGTAAAGCTTATAAATGTGAAAGTGGTATCTGCCTCTTTCACAGGAAACCACTTCCTTTACATGAATCCCTGATGTTGACAGTCCCTCATAAACACAGTTCCCATGTGTGATTAATTATCACTAAATATATAAAATATAATAAAATAATCTATTTAGGTATACCTATATATATATATGTATAAAGAGACAGTTGAACGTCATAATACACTGACAGAAAAGAGCAGATGTCTAAACTTCTGGTCAAAGTATAGCAGAGAAAAATGGGTACAAAGACCTCAAACTCATCCTCCAGAGGTCATTTGATACACAGTCCTGTTCCCTTGCTGGAAAGACAAGAGACTGACTAGAGTAAAAGGAGAAACTTGAAAATGATGCATCCAACATTGTCTGGTAGTCAGCAGCACATTTGACAGGTTTTGAATATCGCTGTGGTAAGTCAAAATGCAGCGTCTCTTAATACATGAAGTGGACACTTCTTAGTAATAAACTGCTGTAGTTTTATCAATGGCAGCTATCAAGGTTAACAAGGTTTGGTGAGAAAAGATTGTCTCAAAACATACTACATAAATCTAATAATGAGATTCCTTTTAACTTAATTAACACTCATTAACACTTTAACACATTAACATACTGTCACTTCACAACAATGTCTTGAGGTGCAGCCAAATGGATGAAATAGATCAGAACAGCAATATGTACAAATAAATAGTTATAATTTTAACAGGTTTAGCTCCCCCCATCTGCAATTGGTTGGACAAACAGATAGCCCCAACCCAAATTCATCACCATACTTACATAAAAAGTGACACATCATCTTCTTAGATACATCACAGATATTCAGCAATGTTTTCAACAACCTTTGCAAGTCAAAATCATTCATTAGCTTTCTTGTCTGACAGCAATTAACAGATTTAAAAGTAGCTCAAGATTTCAAGTTTAGCCAGTGGACGCATCAAGTCTTTTATCTTCAGATACACACAGAACTTTTAATCTCTGAGCCGAGAGTTTCGGCTCCATCATTGATGCAAGAGACTTAGAGATTTTCTAATCTAAACACATATTAAAGCCTTCAGAGTAAAATTAGGCCAAACTCCATGTTATCCCCACTGGGTGTCAATTCATGAATGCAATGATCCTTATTACTAACTAGAATAAACTCCTTATTTAAACACTGATACAGTGTCTTAATCCAAGCTATTATGGCGCAGTTTTAACCCATTTGCAGGCACCAAAAACTGTCAAGAGGTTAGATTCTCAAAGCGGCAATTAATAGCTTTTCCCTCGCTATCGCCATCTCTGTTAGAAAAACAGAACTGCAGTTATTTTAAAGCTCTTTATTGATACACTCTGAGGCCTCTGTCAAAAGTGTTTAAATATTCATTCACGAATGCTCAGCTGAGGAAAAAATGGGTGAAGAGGCTTTTAATAAACAGAAATGACATAATGGAGAATCCATTTGTTGCCCTGGGTCAGAGAAACAAGGTCTGTGAATGTGTTACGCCATGGGGGCAAAAGGGCAGATGAAGACCTTGTGATGGACTGTTAAAACAGGATCGCAAATGCCAACGAAATGCCACAGCTCCGGTTGCCAGCCTTGGTGCAAACAGCAAAGGATTTATTTTAGCGCACGTTTGCCTGGAGAGGAACAGGATAAAACAATGAAATCAAGGCCTTTCCTGTCACTGGCTGCTTTGTATTTTGTGTGAGGTGAACAATGGCCTTATGTTCTCTTATGTTTAAGTGACTGGCTTTATTTGAGTGGCTTTGCTTATCTAACAATTCCTTTGTGAGGCAAAAAGTTTTTTAAGTTGAAATCCTTTCAAAGCATGTCCAACTTTTGTTGGAATGTCCTTTTTCATTCTTGGAAGTTAATTGCAGAACATTCCATGTGTCACTTATAGTCAATAGAACTTCAGAGCCTGTGAGATTTACATAAAATTAAAGTCTTATATATTCCACTTTCAGTGTGTGGTGCGGTGAGCAGTTGATTTTACTAGGAGGTTTGGTAGGACTGAGTCTGATCAGTTGCTGGAATAAGACTTTCTAAAGACAATTCACTAGAAGGAAGAGGGGTTATTAAGGCCAGCAGGGGGCGCTCACTCTGTGTTCTCACTGGGGAAAAGTACAAGTTGTATGCCAAGCACAACCACAACAATAACAAAAACAACAATACTAACAACCTTAACAATATGACAACAATATCCAATTTTTTAATGTGTTATATGATGAATAGACAAATTCTTAATTCATTTAAGTATCTACTTTTTTGGTATGATCTCCTTTAAAACTCAAGTGGAAACACATCGGATCACAACAATTCTTGCTCTCCGTTCCTCATAGGAATCTATGAGAAACATCAGATACAAAAAAATGGGCTCTCATTTGTGAGTTTTTTCTATATACCCCTATGACCATAAATACCAGCAGAGCTATGGCCCACTACTGGGGCTCTCTGACTCATTTGCATCACAAATCTCCTTTCGCCTGGCACTACAGCCGAAATGGCAGAATGTTAATGCCAGTCACGATGCAGCCTGGATCAGCAAGCACTGCACTAGAAGGTCTTATCTGCAGAGACCGTCAGAGCACAAGTGCTTTTCAATGGCATGAGGAAATGGTCAGCTGTTAAAATACCCTGCGATGTACATAATACAGCACACAGTCCAGCCGCTGAAGAGCACTTCAGAATTATTCCCTAAAGTCAAGATAGTAATAATCTAATTCAACTCCTCTTTTTCATTTTTTTATTTGAAGTAAGGATCAGTGAAATCAAACCTCGATCCCTAACTACAGACTTCACGCAGGAAATGCACCACTGACATTTATAGATTTCGCCTGGATAAGGTTTGTGCTGCGGAGGCGCAATAAATGCCATTAGTCTGAGGTTTTAAGTGCATTGCTGTGATGCTGATCCGCCTGCTTTTGCCAAAATGTTTGGCTTGGTTACAAAAACCATATATGCAGGAAGGATGCTAATCAGATGATATTTAAGCATTAAAGTAAATTATTTACAGTATAAAATCAGACTTAAAACATCAGACTCGATAGACTCACTTCTTGACACATACGGTACATGATGTCTTCATGATAAATTGCAGCAGATGATGTAATAGTGGATATTAATTAGGAATACTTTAATTATATTAAATTGGAAAGTCTATCAGCTGAGCATGCATGCATGAAACCTAATTTCAGGAGTGGCATTTCCACAGAAAAACAATGACATCACTCTCACAGCTGTGACAAGCAGGGCACTAATATAGTCATGTTCAGTTGAACTAGAGGTTTTGGGGACAACCACACATACCACCACCCAACACACACACACAAAACCACCTCCAAACACACACTTACACCCCCCCCACACACACATGCACGCACACCCATTGGGTTTTCATGAGAGAGGGAGGAGGAGATAGACAGAGTGAGAGAGAGAGCGAGAGAGAGAGAGAAACAGAGAGCGAGAGAGAGAGAGAGAGAGAGAGAGAGGACTCTCTGAGCTGTTATGTAATCACTGTCAAAATTGTTGTGTAGCTCAGTGCTGAAGTTACATCCAACTCAAAGTTCTAAAAATTCTAAATTCTCCCAAGCAAACCCACACTGAAAAACACGACTCCTCTGATCCTCACTTAAGGTATTCAGATATGCATCTTACAGCCATTGATGTCAGAGCGAGAACCGGCAGACACAAATGTCCCATTGACTAAGCTAGGGCAGGTCATATATATTAGCATTATATTGACCTCAAAAGGGCAGGTTCAATATTTCAAAAAGCATTTGCTGCGAGTGTCTCTAGTGGAGTTTCTTCTGAGAGAGTGAGGTAAGAAAATTACGAGCGAGAGGGTCCGGAATGAAAATAAAAGAGAGCAGTACCATCTCAGAATGATGAGAAGAGACGTGAGCCGAGGAAATCGCTCTTGTCTCCTGTCTTCATCTGTTCTGATCTCTCTCTCACAGTAACCTGTGTTGACTGTCTGTCTGAGGGCCCTTGGTAGTTCTCCACTCTGGCAGATGGAGTGTCACATCCACTGGACGGTGATGCTAAACTGCAGATGCTATTGGGACAGAGGTGTCACAAACCGGTTAACCCCTAAAATCAGTGGAAGCAATCGATTTCAGAGAAGCTCTCTGCTCATCTCATTTTTCCCATCGAGCATCTGACTGCATCTTATGCCAAAAGTTGTCTATGCAGCAGATAGACAAATGGAGGAACGCAGAGGAACGTGGAAAATATGTATGAGAAGATACACCATGAAGGGTCTCCTGTGAACACTTCCTCCTTCTCAGCATTTCTTACTCTTTTGGGAACTGGAAATAGAAGCTGTTAATGGACATTATATCTTCATCATGGCTCATTCATCAGCCCACTGCTTTGAAGGCACATCCCTATGGTGTATCTAGAAGTGACACAGATACTGTGGCTTATCAATCATGGTACCAAACTACAGGGCCATATACAGACACATAAAACACGCTTACCAGGTTCTACCACTCCAAGCTTCAAGTTCAAAATGTGATGGAAAAACACAAAAACAAAGAGCTTTACAAGACCTAAATCTGTTGTTAAGTTCTTCAATGAACATAAATGTGGCCAACGGTGAACCGTTAAAATCATAATGCCATTAGTTTCAAGACTTAAAAACAGACCATCACAGGGCAGATAACTTGAGATGAGAAATTCTAATTCAGTTCAAACAAGTCCCTCAGCACTGAAAACCGGTTTAACTGCCCTGCAGAAGATCAGCGGTGATCTTGAAAATGAAAATCGTGTGCAAAGCCACAGATCAAATTTGGCTTGTTATTCAAGCTTTACCTTATTTCATTTTATCAGCCCATAAGGGTTTAAGCCCTTATCCTCTCCTGGCATTCCAGTGAAAGAAGTTGTGTAATTAGCACTAAAATGGATTGATTAGGAAGCACTTTACAGCCAGTTAAGGTAAAGAATTTAAAACCTGTACTTATGTGGTGGCGATTGTAGTGGAAATTATCAGAAAATTACTGCGTTCTTTTAAGACTTCAAAGACCATTTGCTGTGCAGAGTAACAAGTCTACACACATTCCATGTTTTAACTTTCTTTAAGGCTTATATTATCTTAAAGCTCTTTATTTATTACATACACATTTTTGAGTCAATTTGTCCTTTTCTTGTACTTTTTACTACAAAAGGGAAACGTTTTCTAAACATGACCTTCATGAAACAACAGCGCCAAACTGTTCTGGTGAAGGTTTTCATCCTCATTTATACACTGAAACAAAGTTTCACTTATCAAAGAAAGCCTGTAACAACTTTTTAACTCATTAGGAGCCATTGAATTCTAATTTAAAGTTCTCTCTTAACCACACTCATCTAATCTTCTTACTACAAACTTCTTACTAAAAAAAATGACCTTTGTTATACAAGGGGATCTGTTGAATGCAATTAGGACCCGATCCATATTTTCACCATAGCCAATATAGTGTAACGTGTCACAGCAGTGAATTACAGGTGAAGTTGGGTTTAGGCAAGGCCTTAGGGCAATCCTGTGCTCTTTCTGAGTGACACGAATGATGCAATAACTGTGCAAATATTTGTTTACGTGCCCCAATTCAACTGCACAAACCCCAACCTTCCGACAGCAAGCCTGCTTATAAAGCGCAAAGCTCTTTAAAGACTTTCTGCATCATTAAGTTCTTCTCACAGACGTTCTGGGAATCTAGATGTACATGCATTAAATGAGAATGAGTGTGTGTGTATTTACAAACACACATACATACACACACATATATGCCTATATAAAAAAAGTGTGTGAGTATGTGTTTAATGGGTGACATGGGCTGCTAACCTCCTGTCAGAAGCTGTTTGCAGCTGAACTGAAGTTTCTCCTTCACCTGCCTGGCAAACCTGCCACACCTGCCAAGTCCAATCAGAGCCCCGTCACGGACCTTCTGCAACATCAGTGAATGGACAGCCCGTCAACCAGATGACCTAGTCTTCTCCTACCCTGCTCCATAAACTCCATCCCAAAGCCTCAACAGCTCCAGGCACGAAGAGCTTGGAGACCTGGCCTCTGTCTGCCTCCACTCCGAAATAATGTACAAAAGGCTGTGAACTCTCTACACCTGCCTCTCCGGTGGCTCAAAACATGACCTACATGAAACAGCAGCACCGAACAGCTCTGGAGAATGTTTTCACCCTCTCTTATACGTTGAAATGTTTAAGGAGCCGAGATAAGACTGATAGGTATTCATAAGGCGTTGCTTTATATTCAGGCCTGAATTCCATTTGATTTACCGAATTACGGGAACAATGCCCTTGGGAATAAACGACTTAACGCCATCAAACATCTACCTATGCTGTAATTACCTTCAGAAATTAAACATTAATCAAAATAAACCTAGTTTGCAGGCATTTCCCTAGACACATTTGGCCCGTACTGCAGGAGGGTGACCGAGCGTTGTTTGTGTCAAGCTTGATTTTAACGAAGCATGTCTTTAAAATTAACAGCCTGGGAACAGCTCCATCCATAATGGGGTTGTTCTTCATTGGTGTGTCAAAACAGAAAGTCAAAGCCAGCTCTGTGTTTTTGTTTTTGAGAAGTACGGTACAAAGGACAACTTAAAGCGGAGCAATACAAACAGCTGAGGACTAAAATGTCCAAACAATCTGCTACTAAAGTGTTGTGAAATAGGTGAAATAATAAACATGCTAATAATAAAGAGCATTTTATAGTAAGAATGCCATCATAAATCAAGGGTGGCAGGCAATGACTAAATGAGCTCTTATTAGTGGAGTGGGCAAATTACATAGTGCAAAAGGGGGGTTGGTGCACTTTTCAGCAGGTTTAAACCAGCTGACCACCTGTTAGGCCAGGCTGAAAAATTACCTCAGCTAAGACTAGACCAGACAGATGAGTTTAAGCCAGACAGGATTTTAAAAACGCAGGAAAGCAGTCTTTCATGCTTAAATAATCTTGATTTTTATGCACTTAGCAAAACTCTTGTGTTGACATGGTATTAAAACATTTCTTGTCCTCCATGCAAACACAGCAAGAACACCAGGAACCAAAAGGAACATCAAAACATCAGGAACATCAGTTTCCACAAAATGTCACCCACTTCAAAAGCAACATCCAATGAGCACGGAGTGCCTTCTAAGAGCCTGTTCTTAATTTTAAAGCTGCAAAATTATTTTTGCCATTTATTTTAAAATATTTGGTTTACTTTTTCCATTTATACTTTCATTTTGGTGGTGCAAATTGAAGAGTCCTTTAGGAATAATTCCTTGCGAGTTTGAAGGGGGGCAGTCAACCATCAAATTAAATCTGCGCTCTTCACTTCCAGCTGTCTATCATGACAGATGGATTTATGAAACCTCTCCAGTTCATAAACATTCTCACCAGTGCTCATATTTTGCTTACCTACAGGGGGTGGAAAAATAATGGAAACACCAACCAATATATTAATGTTCAGAACCTAAAATGAAGTAGGACCACCTTTTGTCTTCGGAACATCTTGAAGTTTTCCATAAAATGCTCAATGCTGTGACTAGCAAAGCCAAATCTCTTGACTTGATCTGGGAATACATTCAGCAGGCTTTAATTTGTTTAGCATTGTGTGGGTGAGCATTATCTTCCAGAATAATGAGGGAACATTAGATGACAGCAATTGCAGCTCTTTACTGATGCAGTCTGTCAACATTCAAGGCTTTAACGGTTCAACCTCTAAGCTTCAATTTTCTCTTGCACAATTGCTTTACTGGCGCCCCCTGTGGCTATGTAATGGTATTACAACTTGAACAAATTATACAGCACAATGAATTCAAAAGAATTTAAAACACTTGACCTTTTGCACACAATTAAGTGCACTCACTAGACAGCATCCACATTAAGCATCCTGATGGCCCGAGGAAAGAAATTTCTCATGGGGAAAATTGACCTGTTTGACATAATACATCAAACAAATTTGCACAACAGTGCATAATCTCTCTGTTTATAGAAACCTGTGTAAATTTTATGACTGGTTTGTCTGACCCGCTATTTGCATAGAACAAGTCCAAGGCTGCAGTAGTCTGTCAAGACCACACAAATCATTGAAACAACACACACTTCACTGAAGCTGTTGACCTCTTGGTCAGACTTAGTTCCTGCTTTAGAAAATCCGAAAGACAAACAGAGGAGAAACAGAAAGAGAGTGTGAACGTGTTTTGTTAATGAAGTGTTGACTCTGTCAATTAGCTGCACAACACAAAGAGACAACTTGGACAGGAAGAGGAGAGGAAGGTGAATTAATTTGACCGCCAAAACGTTGATCATGTGACGAACCCTTGCCTGAGCTTTCCACCCATACCTTAACTTCCTGATTTCATTGCAAAAGGAAGATAAATGGCTTGCATTCGACAGTTAAAACATGTAATCAATTTTCTTTTCCCGGGCCTTGACAGGAAGTTGAGTGTCTAGTGTGGATAAACAGACTAATCGAACTCCCTCAGGTGTGTTAAAAAAGTAAACTGGCATGCAAAAATGGCCTTTGAGACATAATGGTTTTGGAAAAGCAAGATATTAGGGTTTTGAGGTGTAATGCATTGCCAACAAACTGTTGTTTTCAACCAATCTTCATTTACATATTTAAAACTCAGTAAGAGACTATTTCAGTATAGTGCATGTTGTCTATAATGGATGACACATATGTACATGCATATGCAAGCTCTAATACTCTAATAATCATTGACATACATGGTAAAAACAGTCAAAACAGCTAAACAGTCACCATGTAATTGCTATAATCTAATAAAAGAAATTCTATTGATATTTTTCTAGCTTCGTCCACCATATACATTTATGATATTTTTTCCATCAAGCTGATACAATGCATTCTGGGATTGCACTCTTTAAAGGTCACATGCAATGGTATCTTCAATTTTGGACAAAATTATGCATATGATCAGGCAGCGCACACACAAGACAGCGATTCTGAAACAGCTTTAAGTCTATATAACGCCCATGATGACTTAAAACGCCAGTTACGTGTTGGAACACAGCAAAAGCGTAATTATGGGTGGGGCCAATCAGACAGAAAGGGGTGTGGCCAGGGATGCTGTACTGATAACATTCCGACAGCGACTAGCGACTGATTTATAGCTCATTAGCCCGGAGGAATTAAACTCACTTTCCTTTGGCAACTCGCATAAATTACAGTCCTTTCCAAAACAATGCCCGCTCTGCCTAATTTCACCTCTAATGACAATAGGTGCCGTTGTGCTGCTTTTATTAAAGACATAAAACTTCCAACTTCGAAAGCAGGCACACAGCATGGGCCTTAGGCCTGCAGGATAAATAATATATCAACAGGGGTCATTAGGAGGATGTCCAAAAGTACTTAGTCTCGGTTCTCCCTAACTTTAAAATTAAATAAAAAGTAAACTTGTCAGTTAAACTTTTACATTTATTATGATTAACAGCCGAAACATTTAAGCTGGAGCTACTGGCTAGCAATAAGTGCACATTCTCTGACACATTGAGACACATACTGTATCTAAAGAAAACCCACATTTAAAAAAAGAACTGGTATTTTGATTACAGAGGCTTGGAGGTTAAAGTTGCTGGACACAACTCTCTGGAGGTTGCAAGACCTTAAACTGGACTGAATTATCTAGTTCTGCACTATTTCAGAGGTTTCAGGCAGTAGATGTTAGTGCACAGCTACTTGTAAAGGATTTCTCAAACAGGAACTGACGCGACGGTGCCTGAGATAACATGACTAAACTAACTTTCAGAACTCAGAGCAGTGCCATCAAATGTCCTTGCATAGTTTCAACGAATGTGTCTGAGGTTAATTGCTAAACCACTTTGTAAATCAAGACATTGATGCTATATTATGCAGCTATTTGCATAATGTGCCAATTTCTCTTTGTAAATTGTGATAGCTGATTTGCAATCTCCCATAAGCATCTGACATAGCTTTTGAACCTCAGGTCAAGAATCCACAGGCTTTTACACAACATTACACTCTCCATTTAGATTTGGCAAAGACTGTGTATTGAAACACACACACAAACTCTACACAGCTTACAGAGATTGTTCTTAGAACAATGACTAGGTTCTCTCAAAGTAATATTAGTAGAGTAAAACGCTTTTCTATATATAGCAAAATGTCATTCTTTAGCAGTTATTGGAACATCCCAGAACAAAACAAAAATGCTTGAATAATGTTCTCAAAACGCAAGCAATAACGTTAAAACAACCTCTAAGGAGTGGACACTTTAAACACTCCAAAAGCTTTGAAAAATGTGTCTAAAGTTTTAGTTACATAATGGAAACATTACAGAAACATTCTCACAACCTAAAGCTGTTAGCCAGTCTCCATTCATGTTGTGAATGACCCAGACTGACCATACAAGACTAATTTATGTGCCCATAGAAAGTTTTTGTGTCCTTAATAATAAGCCAGAAAGCTGAGAAATTCAAGTCACTTTGTAACAAAACATCTTACAGGCAATAAAACAGAAATTCTCAGCACTGAAGCATCAAACAACCTATAACTTATAAACACTCACATCTATTTATTTCTATTTGATGCGTATTTTGTTTGTTGTTTGAACCAGCACCTGTTGTAAAGCTACCGCAGCACAAACAAAACTTTCTACCCTTTCTACCACAGCAATAAACCATATTAAAAACACGCAGCATCTAAACTTTTTACACTGACCACCCAGCTGGAAAAAAACTATACATTTAAAATGCAACCAGATCCAAGCAGTTCATGAAATATAATCATTTAGTTCATAGGCGCACCTGCACAGTCAATACCTGTATTAAAAACCTGCTTGCGTTTATACCGGCGACAAGTTGCTCAGTTCCCAAATGCACGTTTTGTGCACCGCAAAGGATCGATCCAGCGTTACAATACTGGACAGGAAATA
Source organism: Yasuhikotakia modesta (assembly GCA_036877545.1). Taxonomy (NCBI): domain Eukaryota; kingdom Metazoa; phylum Chordata; class Actinopteri; order Cypriniformes; family Botiidae; genus Yasuhikotakia; species Yasuhikotakia modesta. The sequence continues at coordinate 271 of JBAJNP010006929.1, read as the reverse complement.
GGAAATAATAGGAAATAATAGCGATTGTAAACGACTTACGATCTCTGATACAAGCGCAGGACGGCGGCTTAAGAGGAACATTGGCGCGTGATTTAAATCCACGTTTTCCACATGCTTTAAAACAGGCTGCAGATAATGGCTGCGTCCAACTTAAACTATATCCTGAAACTATGTGCCGTTTTTGTTGTGGAAAAAATGTTAAATTTTTGGTGCATTGGGACGAGGAACGCAAACGGAAGTTGTTGCCATTGTTGCCTAGGCAACATTGTGA
>JBAJNP010006928.1:0-24071 GCA_036877545.1 Yasuhikotakia modesta | reverse complement strand
GTGGGGTGAATGCACTGGATGTGATGCGTGAGGCCTCTGACAGCTTTACAATGACAAGCATATGTACAGCATGTATGTCTAATTACCCATCACAACATGTGAGATGAAGCGCTGGTGTGTGTGGGACAGCCTCACAGAGATACTCAAACGCCTGAGAGTGTGTGTGTTTAATGCAGATGACTCTCTGACAGTGTGTGTATCTGAGTGTGTGTATTTCTGTGTGTGTGTGTCTTACTGAGAGTGTGTATTTGTGTAAGCGTGTGTGTTTGTCTGAGATGGTGTGTATCTTTGTGTATGTGTGTTTATGAGTGTGTGTTATTATGAGTGTGTGTGTGTGTGTGTATGAGTGTGTGTTGTGGATTGGAGAGGAGGCAGTAATTGACAGAGTGTGTGTTTATGAGTGTGTGTGTGTTTGTGTTGTGTGTTTATGAGTGTGTGTTGTGGATTGGAGAGGAGGCAGTAATTGACAGAGTGTGTGTTGTGTGTGTGTTGTGTGTATTTATGAGTGTGTGTGTGTGTATGAGTGTGTGTTTGTGTGAGTGTGTTTATGAGTGTGTGTATGAGTGTGTGTTGTGTGTATTTATGAGTGTGTGTGTATGAGTGTGTTTATGAGTGTGTGTTTGTGTGAGTGTGTTTATGAGTGTGTGTTGTGTGTGCATGAGTGTGTGTTGTGGATTGGAGAGGAGGCAGTAATTGACAGAGTGTGTGTTTGTGTGAGTGTGTGTTTATGAGTTTGTGTTGTGTGTGTGTATGAGTGTGTGTTGTGGATTGGAGAGGAGGCAGTAATTGACAGAGTGTGTGTTTGTGTGAGTGTGTGTGTATGAGTGTGTTTATGAGTTTGTGTTGTGTGTGTGTATGAGTTTGTGTTGTGTGTGTGTATGAGTTTGTGTTGTGTGTGTGTATGAGTTTGTGTTGTGTGTGTGTATGAGTGTGTTTGTGTTGTGTGTGTGTGTGTTGTGGATTGGAGAGGAGGCAGTAATTGACAGAGTGTGTGTGCTGTCATGTTCCAGCAGCCTGTTTTGCTCTGCAGCGTGTTTGTCTTTATCTGAATCTGTTTTCAGGCCCGATTCTGCTTTTCACTCTCAGACTATCTGAGCATCAATTGATCCTGTCTGCCTGTGTTATCAGCCCCCTGATCGATTAGCAGTTAAACCTGACTAATCTTGAACTTTACCCGAACAAGATCTGAACGAGGATTTCTCCGAGGATGTTTAAGAATGACACGCGTGTAATTAAAAAGTGAAAATGCATAAAAGTGATGGTTTAAATCTTACGAGACGCGCTATTGTGCGTCAGGCCGTAACGCTGAAGAGCGCGCGCGCCCCCTCTCGGTTGTTATGGCAACTGCAGCGCGATCAACCGGTTGCAGAAAAAGACCGGAAACCGTTTAAACGACAGAAACCCGTCATTCGTTTACAATGGTCGCAATAAAACAGCACGAACGACGCCACACACATCCGATCACATCGTTACGATCTCCGGTTTGTGAAATGTGAGCGGCTGCTGGAGACAGGAAGTTCCCGGATGAAGACCGGAAGCTCGCGGGAGATCAGCTGTTAGTTTCTTCTGTCAGTGTTTCTGTCAGTTTTTGTGTCAGTGTTTCTGTCAGTTTTTGTGTCAGTGTTTCTGTCAGTTTTTGTGTCAGTGTTTCTGTCAGTTTTTGTGTCAGTGTCTCTGTCAGTGTCTCGTATCTCCAGCCCGCAGAAGAAGCCGCAGGACAGAAGGAAACTTGAATTAATTTACGGTACAAACAAACAAACTTTCTGCTTTCTTTCTGCCCCTCAGTTTAAAAAGTACAACTGAAGCATCTCGCATCTGTGTGACTGTATATTAAATACTGAACGTGTTACTGAAGCGTGTGTCTGATCTGGGATCGGATATAAGCCACATCTGAGGTTTAATGTGTCGGTCCTGACTGCAGTGCTAATGCAAGGTCTGGCTCCTGGTGCTTTATATTGAACACTTTCATTCAGAGCATGTGAAGATGTCACAGTTCGTATTACATTTAAAAATATATAATCAATATCATTTATGTATCAATACAAGCCTTTGTTAAAGGTTTTGGTTTTATTGTTTTGACAGCAGTGATCAGTACTATTTGAGCATCTTTACTGTAACTTTATTATTGTAACTTGCGTTATTATACTTATTTACTTGTATTTTTGCAGAGGTCTGGGAATTGTTTATTTTTCCCCTTGCCAACATTACATTGTAAAATCACATTTTTAAGTGTATTATTGTTTTACACTTTTTACTTCTGCAAAGTGACCCATTTCAGAGGAAAACAGGATATTCATCTAGGAAAAATAAAGTAGGCAGGGTTTTGATTGGGGTTTGATTTTAATCATGAAAAGCGTCTCTTTATGACAGGTTGTTTGGGAGACAGGCATGTCTGTGGTTTGGAGGTATTAAAAATTCAGAGGCTGAAAATTCATTTCGGAGCTGGAACAAGATTATAAAAAACACTAAAAAAATGTTTCTCTTTGGACTATCACACACAACAAAACCAGAATTGTGTGAACAAAGTAAATAGTTTAGAATTTCATATAGACATGTGACTGAAATCATATGGTAAACCCTCTTTTCTCTCTAGTCCTGCAGTGCAGCCTTCACTGGTCTTCTGTCTCTGCTGGTCATCTGCTGGTCAGATCCCAGTCAGAAATCTCCAGCTTATATTACCCCACCTGGACCCTGAGACTGAAGCCAGCCATCTCCCGCTGGCTCTGCTGGAGCTGAAGGATCCACAGCAGGACAACTTTATCTCCTGAGGATCAACAAAGATGACAAAGACAGCCAGAGAAGCTTTGAGCGATGCTCTGAAATCTGTGAACCAGCTTCATGCTGCACGGCTCCTCTGCCCTGCTTTCCAAAAAGGCCCCTAAGCTAAAGAAGAGCTTCCTGGACAACCTCCAGCTCCAGTCTGGACTGCAGCATGTGGCTCAGGAAATGGGACAGAACCAGGATGACATGGAGAAACAGGAGTCCTGGGCTAAAGGTGGAATGGGTGGTGAGAAGACAGCAGCTCTGAACCAGAGACTGGAGGCTACAGCCGGAGCCACGATCCTGGCCAGTTCACTTCATTTCAGAGGTAAGAAAATACGTCAAAGCCCATCTTACCCAGTGTAATCCCCACAGACTGGCATAAAGCATCTCTAATGGAGGGGTGTTCAGAACAATTTTTGTTACTTAGAAGTGAGTGAGTCACATAATAGCATTGAGTCAGAAAAGGTTACATTGACCAATGAATGCAGAACACGGCATATAAAGACTGTTGCAAAAGCTATTGTGAATAACATGTTCAAAACAGGCATTATGTGGGGAAAACTGAAGCTACTTCAGTATCTGAATTTGTATAAATGGCCTATGAAAAGATTACTTGTGATTTTCTAATCAAACAATAAAATAATGTGTCTAAGGTCACTTAAATGATTTCATTTAAACATTGAAGCAGAGTTTGAGCAGTTTCAGCCCTTTACTGTGGCTGTATGTTCCAAGGTCATCAGTGCGTAAAAACGGTTTTACACGTACAGATCATCTCAGATCTAAAAGAGGAAAGAGCCGATATTTGAGTCAAACCGGATCAGACAGAACGGTTACAGCACCGCTGAGCTACTGCAGAATTAACCACCGCTGCTTGATAAATGATCTGTACACAGTTGCACGACTGACGCTGAAGGTGAAAATTGGCTTAGATGATAAGAGATTGCGTTGTGGGCAGAGGTTGTGCTGTATGTACATGTGTGCATGAATATGTCCCATTTGCTCCAAACGAATCATTAAAAAGCACCGGTTCAAAAGACTGATTCTCCCCATTCTCCCACTAGTTGCCATTGGCCGCTAACACAGCTTATAAGAAATGACCATCATTTAATCAGGAGGAGCTTGTCTATCTTGCCGGGGGGTGTGACGTGTCATGTTGAATAATTTAGTGATGAGCGTCTGTGTCTCTGCTGTGTGTGTGTGTCACTGAAGGTGCTGCAGTGGTTTGTGTTCACATGTATCGCTGCATCATCTTTCAAACTTCACTTTTGCTCTTATTTGTAATATAGTTGAGAAAGTGCTAACAGCCCTTACAGACAGCCTGATGTGCCTATACAGCACCAAGGCTTGGTGTGTCATGTATTAGTGTAACCACTAAGCCATGGCTCTGATAATGTACTCACATGCGTTTTAATCACTGAAAGTTCTTTCATGCTGTAGAAAGGATTGATTTCTTGTCATGTTAGCGTTGAGCGATGGCAGCAGTTTTAGAGCAGTATTATTCATGACTGTACCGTACAGTCTGATCAGAGACAGTTCCACAACACTGGTGTTTCCTGTCACTTTCAAGAACAGATATTAAACCGAGCATCAGATGGGTTTTAACATGTCCGTGCTGCACCAGAGTTCTGTGTGTGTCTGTCTGTGTGTCTGTCTGTGTGTGGCTGTCTGTGTGTGGCTGTCTGTGTGTGTGTGTGTGTGTGTGTGTGTGTCTGTCTGTCTGTGTGTGTGTGTGTATGTGTGTGTGTGTGTGTCTGTCTGTGTGTGTGTGTGTCTGTCTGTGTGTGGCTGTCTCACTCTCACGCTGGAGTCTTGTTCTACCCATCGATTGTTTTGTCTGAGTAATGCTGACAGGTGCTCTGATGCCTGTAAACACAGAGTGATTGGGGGACTTCTCTCCACTCACAAACACAACAGGAAATAAAGTTTGAATTGATTTTCGGTTGATAAGCAAAATCTAATTAATTCCTTTTGTTTATGTTTTGACTTAATTACACTTTTTCCTCCTCTCCAGCAAGAAGCCTGAGCCTGTGAAAGTTCATTAATTCAGCCCATGAAATATACAAATTAGATCAGACAATAGATTGGGCCGTGTGAATGAGATTATGAAAACTGAATTCATAGTTTGGATTTATAATTTAAAGGCAGTCAGTAGTCGCACCGCTTCAGGGTTCTGTAGTAATTCATTTAGTTGCCTGTGTGATATTAATGTTGCAGCTTTTTGTGCCGCTCTGATTGGCCGTTGGTGGACTTTTAGTCCTGGTGCTGACCTGAGAACAGTTTTCTGAGTTTTGAGGTTTTGACTTTGATGTATTGCAGTTAAAACATTTCTAACCTTTGACATGTTTAAATTTGGTCAGTCCAGATCAAATCCAGCCATCTATCTGTCTATCCATCCATCCGTCCTGTCTGATCTGACTGCAGCGCTGGAGTCTGTAGGCACCTCAGACTCATGAGATAAAGAATAAGTATGTCTGTGATAAAAACATGTTTCTTGTATATGTCTTGATAAACGTAGGGAAATGGAGGGAAAAGAGAAACTCTGGTTCTCCCGGTCTGTACAACAGACCTAAGCACAACAAAGCCCAAAACAAGCACACGCACGTTTAACCTCCCCATCACCGCTCCGCTCACAGCGCCGCAGGACTGAATGAGAGATGATGAAAGTGCTTTAATTCAGAGCATTTGAGCTTTATTGTTTGTGGCTCAGTTATTACTGAAAATGGGCATGAGAGGGATTTGAGATGCAGAAACGCACAATAGCCGCATTGTTTTGATGCTGTGTAATTAATGAAGGAGGGATGAGTGTCCTCTCTCAGTTGTGCTTGTTGGTCTTTCTCTCTTTCAGTCACTGAATCTCACAGGATGTCTTCTGTCTTTTGATTGCCAGCCAACAGCGCGGTGACAGGAATCCTTCAGAAATAGAATTCCCCTTTTTATGCCGGCAGTTCCAGGAGCTCTGCCATCCCATAATAACTGACAGATAGCATGCCATGTGTTTTGAACTTTAGACTGATCAAATTTCATCCTCCCAGTGTAATTATTGAAGCACAGCCGCTCTGGCTGTTGGCCTGTGTTGCTGAGCTCAGAGAGAACTGCTAGCGTACCACTGAGACGCACACAGAGCCGGGCACCGGGCCGAACGCAGAGGCTTGCCTACACAAGATCAGGTGTTTCTCATAATAAACGACAGTCAAGAAACTCGTCTCGGGTTTATAAAATGAGACGTTTTTCTTAAAAGAGGAATTCTTTCCAAGTTTCTGTCTCTCTGTTTTGTTAATTTCTGGGTGTTGTTAACTCTGTCAGGAATATGTTTTAAGGGCACTTCCTCAGCAGAGGAACACTGGGTGCTGAACTTTGAAGTGGTGCTTCTAGGGCGTTTAAAGGTGATTATGAAAATTCCATCCTGGGTGGTAAATTCCTCTGTAAGCCAAAGCAAAGCAGGTGTCCAGTTAAACTACATACAAAACTCAGATCAGGTGACAGATGGGCTTTACAGAACCAGCACCAGGAGTTCCTGCTAATAATTATGATGTAATGTTCATGGGTTTAACATGGTTTCGCTACACAAAAACAAGTTTAGTGCCCCTGACATCTGACTAAGGGGCGGAGTCAGGTGGGAGGTGCCCCCGTATGCTGTATGCTAGCACACAGTTAATGCATTGACATTCATGTGTTGTATTTATGTTACAAAATCCTAAAACAGATGGCATTCATTATGAAGATCAAACTTTCTAGCAGAACTTCTTGTACTAATCAGACTGTAGACAGAAGGCATGCACTGATACTGCCAAACATGTCCACAGTTTGAGCTGGTAAAGACACTTGTAAGAATAATACCTTACATTCATACATACAGCCATGAAGTATCACGTTGAGAGCAGTTAGGGTGAAAATTAATTGCATAAACTCAAGAAAGAGTAGATGACCATGAAAATATGAAATGTACACATTCTCACATATAAGCAAAAACACATATTTACAATATTACCTTAAACATTTATTAAAAGACTTTTAAATTGTGAAGAAGGTGTGTGGTGTAACCTAATTAATGTTTATTTCCTTTCAGTCAGAAACTGAAGCAGGAATGTTGTGAGAGTCTGATGTTATACTGGAGGTCACATGAGATTCACCGGGATAGATTAATAAATGATTAAATATTTGTGAGAATAATGATAACAGTCATGAATTGCTTCTGTCTGTCTCAGTCGCTCTTGTTTTGAATGCAGCAGCAGTTACATGTTTTTAATTTGCTCAGTTTGAACACTTTTGTAGCGTGTTGATGTAGAAGTGTGGTGTGTTCAGTCCTGTGTTCAGTCCCTCTGACAGACACACAAAACTGCATTCAGCATCGTTCTTTACTGTAGTATTAAATGATACCGTGTCACTCAGTTCAGAGTGGGTTTTGGTGCCACTGTACTGTAGGTCCAGATAGAAGCAGAGGTGGCAGATCAGACTGATTTGTGTCCTGGTCTTTTCTCTGGCGAGCAGCTGTGGTGTATTTGGTGCAGTGATGTACAATAACAAGACCTGCCTTAACCCTATATTGTCTTGCAATCATCTTTAGAATTTGATTTAGTCTGATATTGCTTTTTCTCCTCTTTCTCTCTTATTCTTTATCTTTCCCTTGACTAATCCAATCAGGTGAAAACACAGTGGAAAAGAACATGTGACTGTAATACCACTAATAGTCTCTTTATCGAATCTCATCTTTGTCAGTGAATTTAATGGGTGTAATGGGCTGTAATAATACGTCCTCTGCCTCCCCTGCACCCCTCCTCCTCTCCTTCTTTCTTTGATCTTTCTTCTCTTTCTGGCGTAGTGTCTGTGATAATGCTGTCTATGATTTGACTCATCACATCCTCAGTGTTGGACTCATCCTGCAGTCTGGCTGTATGAGAGTGAGGCCAGCTCATTAGATGCTGCAGGATAATGGTACTTCATGTTCTTTGAAAGTTTGCGTCAGGACGTGGTTCCTTTGTAAAGCTTGTTTGTGCGTGTGTGTGCCTGTGTGCGTGTGTGTGTGTTTCATGTTCTCTGTTCATTTATTTAATGTCCTCATCTGTGTTCTGAGGAACATTTCAAATGTTTTTCCCTCTTTCTTTGAAGGATTTTAGGATTGAGGCTAACATTACCTAGAAACCCAGAACATGCTCAGGCTCCTGGACACTGAACACACCACAGCTCCCATGATGCTCAGATCAGGTTATACATCACAGTTAATACATCACGGCCTGTATTACAAGCGTCCTTACTAAAACAAAACGCAGAAGTGAACAATTTAAAACACTTTACAGGGACAGAAACTGTGTGTAGCATAAATACTAATCTTATGTGAACTTACTGTTGATTTTTATTACATTTACGGTTTTGTATGTACATGTTGCTAATGTAACGGTGCGATACACACAAATAGACGTTAATCTTTTTAAAATTGTAATAATTGATTCTGTGAGATATATAATGTAGTTTAATATTATTAAGCAATGTATCAAGGGTTTGTGATGCTGCTTTCAGAATTTGGACCAAAGAAGGTGATCTCAGAACTCTTGAACGCAGCACTCAGGTATCTACTATCACTTGGACATGGAGAACACAGGGCAGATGTTGGAGTTGGCTGGGCAAACCTACAGGTAACAGTCTCTAAATATTTCAACATTAAACTTCCTACACAGTCATTATGAGTTTGCGGCACACATTCAGAAAATACGCATAGACATTATAGATAAATATTCCAAACATACAATGTAGATAAGACTCATTTAGAAAGCTAATGGAAGATAGCGAGATATGACATTAGCATAATGAGAAAGAACCGTAGGTCATTGATTATTCTCATTCAGAGGCAGAGCTGTTTTCCTTCTAATGGAAATTGTATTTGCTCTGAAATTGGCAGTGAATGTGTGGAAAGCAGTTTTATGTGTCTTAAGACACTGAGCTATGCTCTTTATTCTCTGAAACATTCATCAGTTGTTGACCGTCATTGTGGCTTTCATTACATTCTACACGTCTTTCTCTCTCTCTGCAGATCACACTCTTTCTCTGCTGCTGTGTTGTTAATGCTTGAGTTACTGAGGGATTTCAGACTTGAATCCTCTTTTAGTGGCTCAGAACAAACCGTTTAACACACTGAAGTGCATATAGGATCTGCTGCTGTGCACACTTCTTTATACCACAGCAGTACTGCCAGGCTGTTGCTGGGCTGTCGCTAGGGCGATTTGTGTTGTTGCTAAGTGGTTAATTTAGTTTTTTGATATCGTAGAACAAAATGATTTAATTCAGGAGTTATTTAAATCTCTAACCTTCAGTATGAGAGATGGTACCTTTCTTTTAAACTGCAAAAGTTAAATAACAAAGTTCTCAGCACCCTCGTTCACCTGACACCAAATGGTGAGTCGTTTCCATAATCACTATACTGTCGTTTTTTATCACTTGAATATAGATAAATATCAGAAAATATTTGTTTTGTTTAAAAGCTCTTTTTGAAGCCAATTTCGACCTTTGGTGTTTTGTGCTAGGGGCGCCAAAACACAATTTGGACTGTGTGAGACAAACATCAACAGATTCTGACCCGAGAATGACTGATAGAATTTCAGTGCATAATTGCCGCCTGTGACCCCCTAAAGTGTTGCATGTGTAGAGAAAACACAGATGAGTCTCCTGGCTTCTCCTCCAGCGCTCCAGAGGAACTGGCCAGAGTCGGAGCGGGTAAAGCTGGGCTTGTGTGTGCTGCAGTCACACGTCTGAGTTAGATGCTCAAGCTGAAACACGGAAACGGCCTGAATTCAGAGAGCAGTGAGTGACAAAGTTTTAGAACAGCACAGATGGCTCTGTCTGCACCGTGGAGCAGAACTGGATCGGTGACAGTGACTGTGGTGGACTTGTTTGGGCTGTTGAGTTGAGTACAAGAAGATCTGGCCTGCGTGACTGGCTCGTGGTTAAGCGCTTTTGGACCGCGTCGTTGTCTTTGGCTGGTTGTGTTGGGCGGTTGTGAGAGGACTCTGTGTGTCCTGATCTCCACATAGGTTGTGAAGGTGAAGTGTTTTGGAGCTTGATGGATGATTTTGTGACATCTGCTGCATCTTCCCCCACATCGCTCTTCTCCTCTGCCTGGACTCCTTCCTGTCTAGCTGCCCATTCTTCTCGTTTGTCTTTCTCTCTGTCCTCCTCTCTGAACGTCTGACCTCAGCTCATCTATCTCCTGCCTGGAGTCCACCTGTTCCTCCCACTTTCTTTCTTTATTCATCACTTCATCTAGCACCTCAGTCTCTGTCTGCCCTCTTATTCTCACTCATTTCATCTTCTGCTTCACCTCTTCTCTCTCACTCTGATCCTTTTGGTACCTTCACATCCGACTGCATCTGCCCGTCTTCTGATGTCCTGCGTTTCTCCTGTTTCTCTCGTGTCGTTTGTGGACCGGTCTGTCTGCAAGAGCATTTGGTCTCCATCACTTTTTAAAAGCCATTAAAACGTGATGTGATAATTCCCTCAAAAATCTTTAAGCATTTACTCACCCTCATGTCATTTAAAACATTTTTCATCTGTGGAACACAAAAAAAGATTTTTAAATGTTTTAAAAGTGGTTTTATGTTCATACAATGGAAGTCAATTGGTGCTACCGTTGCCTGGTTACAAACATACTTCCAAACATCTTCTCTTGTATCTATATATCTACACTATTTATCATTCTCAGAAGAAAAACTCATACAGGTTTGGAATGACATGAGGATGAATAAGTGATGGTGGTTTTTAATTTTGGGTGAAATATCCCTTTAAAGGAGGCATTTAGACACAGAAAATTCATCTCAAGGCCATTCATTATTATCATTTATTTGATAAATTATAAAATGTATAAATTGTTAAAATGGGGAAAACAGTAACAGCTGGTTATGAGACAAGAGCATGTTTGCTGCTGCTAAAAATAGCTTGTGGTTAAGGTCTCACAAGGTCTAGCTGTGGCAGGTGCATCATGGGATAGGTAGTTTTTTTATAAGTAGCCTAAAAATAAAAAGTATTGCTACACATTTTTACAGAATCACAAAATAGTGAGATATAATTTAACAACTTTATATTTTGTTTACAGGTGTTCCCACAGACTGGACCCAGAAGTTTACAGAACTTCTCAGGGAAAAAACATGTGTGTTCACAGAACATGGTAAGATTTTAGGGCAGTAGAGGTTAAAATAGTGAAAACTGATGCTGGTTGTTCAGCGACAGGTCAAGCAGGAAACAACCGTTCCCAATGTGCTGAAAACAGAACGCTCTGGAAGCGTTTGCTCTGGGGCGGAACAGCATTTTGTTGAAGCCTTGTAATGCCGGCTGAGTAATACAAGCATCCGCTGACTCCTGCTGCCCGCGTCCTGCTCCACAGAACAAGACTTTGACATTAACATGAGTGGTAAGGAGGCCCACAGGGGACACACTCGCTTGCTTTAAAAGAAAGGCACAGACAGCTCAGACACGAGTCGTTTTTGGAACAGACAGACACACAGGAATGCAGCGCTCACATAAATGATGCCCCAGCGAATGCAAGAGCCTGAAAGTCCTGCTTTGACTACATAACCAGAATAGAGCTGTATGTCTGTCTTTTCTCCTGCTGTTCTCTCTCCATGTCTCTCTGCTCTGGTGGTGTGTCTCTCCTCTGCCTTTTATTTCATCTTGCCACACACACACGTCTTGTAACATCTGAGGAAAATCACTGTAGGTCACAGACACTTATATGGGCAGTGACAGAGGAGCTGTGCTGAGTGCTGCGTCTCTTCCCTCCCTCTCTGACTGGCTGGTGGAGCTGAGCAAACACAGCCTCCATTTCAGGCTCTTAATAATGTTTCCACCTTTTATCTGTCATCTCACTCGAGAGCTTCAGCATCCAACATGGCTGCCGACACTCTGTCATTCCAGCTCTTGTCCCTCCCGCCCTTCTGTCACAATCTCGTGTGGATGTCTTTGGTCTCGGGAGGAGCTGCCATTATCCTGATCTTCAGCCCGTGCGAGTTGCCCGCCAGTCCTCGCATACACGCTAATGCAGCCGTGCGGTGGCGGCAGGGTTTGACTCGGGGAAGGATGACCTAAATTGCACTGACGTGCAGCTGGAGAGGTGAGCGGTCGTGAGGGAGGTTGAGTGGTGGAGAGAGAGAGAGAGAAAGGGCAGGAGAGCGAGAGCTAGCCGGATAAAAATATCTGCCCCGGTGGTGAGACAGCGGGCGATGCTCAGGATCGGTTAGCGCCGGCCGATAGCGGCTAACAAGAGATTGAGTCTGGACTCCATAATGAGCATGAGGAGGTTGAGGGTTCACCGTCTGCCTGATGCCTGGCAAACACACACAGCCAAACACACTGACCTTAAACACACACACACACAGCAGAAGCCTCTTGCTGTGCCAGGGCCTGTGGATGCCAGTGTGTCTGTAATTGGATTGCACAGTTCTCTGTGTGTGCCAGAGACAGAGGGTGTCAGGCTAACATACACACTCATTGATGAGGTCATGGAGTGGATGTGAATTGTGTGCCAGGGTTTGGCAGATTGTGTTGTATTTAAGTGTGTTTAGAAAGCTACACCATGGCATGCTAAAATGCTTATTCATAATCTTCATAATTGTTGTTGAACTGCCACAAGTTTGTACACTGTGGCTATACATGTTGACAAAAATATTATTATATTCTTTTATAAACAGCTAAAATTCTGGTGTTTAAGGGATAATATCACACATGCCAGTGAGTAAAGAATATACTCACACAGTAAGTAAAGAATATACCAGCTAGGTTAAACTCAGGATTTGTTGAGTAACTTACTGTACGTCAAAATTGATTGTTGGCTTTGCAACATTATAATGTATATAAATACATAAAAACATGATATGTCATTAATTGCTGGGCTAATTATGTAACTCTCTCTGAGTCTGAAGTCTGAAAGTGTTCAAGACCCCCGAAAGATGAACAGATAATCTTCTGATGGTACATTTTCCACACACAAGCCTCTCAGTTTAACATCTTTAGTAGAGTCTCTTTCATTTCATTTGAATCGCTCACATCACTTGTATCAGGAAATGAGCAGTTCTTGCAGTTTAATGCATGCGTTTCATATGCATTAACGCTCAGTGTTGGCGTCACTTATGGGCCAGCGGGTCTGCGCTTTAATCCAAGACCTCGTGAATTTTTTAGTAGCTGATAAACGTTGTGAAGTTCTTTGTGACAGAACGCGATTCGAAGGATAAACAAAAAGAGAAATATTGAGCGTGAGTGAAGAAAGTGAGGGAGACGGAATGTAAATTAGACATTAGACAGCGGTAAAGATCTCTGCACTGAATAATGCCCAAGATGTTTCTCTGACTGCCACAATGACGCTAGGCTGAATTAAACGCTTGCCTGCAGTCTCAGAAAGCAGCGTGAGCACTGGTGCGACGTTTCCCACAGCCACGTGTTCCTGATGTACAGAAAACAGCAGCAACTGCAGGGCCGCTGCTCTCGTGAGTTATTCATGAGCTGTGTGTGTTTTTGTACTTGTGTTTATTGATGTGAGCGCCTGAATTATGCTACAGTATAATGCTGATGTGTAATGTGTATCTGAGAGGCAGAGTTTGCTGGTAAAAAATGTGAAAAATAAAGTAAGAATCTGCTAGAGTTGAAAGATTTTAAAGTAAGGTTTGAGACGGAAACTGACAGGAAGAGAGAGTGAGAGAGAAAAGAGATGCTCCATTTCAGCTCATTGAGCAGCATTAGAGCTGAACCATGTTTACACAACCCTCTCTCTCCCCCCCCCTCTCTCTCTGTTCTGTCCTCTCCATCTGTCCATTACATTGACTACATTAGTGTGCCACATTACTGTGTGATATGCATTACCTTCTTCAGTGCAGGCACTACTGTACTCATCCGCAGACTCATCACTCACTCCTGCTGCCTGCTGGACGCGTCTCCTCTTCACAAATGTGTCATTCATTCAATTGGGCCTCGCTGCACCTGAAGAGGGTTTCCCTGCAGATGCTGTGAGTGATGCCAAGTTTCTTCAAGAGACTCAAAGCTAACAGTCCTGGAATGTAGAGAAGATACATCAGCTCCCGAGTCTTTCAGGTGAGCCCTAGCATTGTGCCACAGGACAACAGAAGATGCTGAATATTTAAACACTGATTGTTTTATAGAAGTGAAGTGACCTCAACATACCCTTCAAATTCAGGAAGTGTCGCCTTCCGAAGGATGAAGAGAGAGAGACAGAGGTGTGCTATTTATAGAGCCGTCACAATGCAGGCTGGGAGATGTCTGCTATTGCCACATGTGACTTTAATTGCTGGAGACAGCATTGTCGTAGTAACACACGGCGCCATGTCACTGCAGCGGCAACAAGCTGCTTCGGGTCACGGCTGTGCGGCCCGGGAGTGAAGCTACATGAGAGGAACGTCTGTAACAGGAAACAGGAAAGCTGGGGGTGAGGATCAAGGAAAAACCCTCTGAGAAAACACAGGGCAGTAATTAAAGGAAAATAAAGGTGCCCATTGCTGTGTCAGCCCGTATCGCAACAACACACCGCAGGAGAAAGAAAGAGCATAAATACAAGCACAGATACAAGCCTGGACATTTAGAATGGAGTGAGAAAAGGACAGAGAGAAATGGAGAGAGGAGATCCGAACGAACCCAGAACGGGAATTAAAGCAGGGGATGGTCAGATGAGGTATGAGGATGACACAGAGGTGGCTGTGCAGCGGACAGTGATGAAGTGATGGAGGAAGAAGGAGAATAATGGATGAGGACAATATAAGTGCATTAGTGCAGGTGTGAGGAGAGGGAGAGAGAGAGAGTGCCCACCTCTCCCATCATTATCAGCCTCACCCTCCAAATCTAACAACCTCTGCTCCCAACCGCATGCAGCTCTGCATCACAGAGAGCTGCCATTATTTCTGCAACAAGATAGAGCATGTGTGCACTCTGTTTTAATTACAGAAGTCATTTAGGTAAGAGTGCTTAATCTTTCACAGTTAAAGCACTTGCCATTCGGTCTCAGCTATCACAAACACACCGGGTGTCCCTCAATCTTCCAACAACAGTTCACTTATTATCTTCCCTTCTTCTGCTCTTTCTCTCTCTCTGTCTCTCTCTCTCTCTCTCCAGGTGGGTAACTGTCGTTTATCCAGGATCTCATCCAGGGGGAATATAACTACCTGTCAGCGAGTGTCTTTCTGCCAAATTCATATCTGAAAGAAAAACAAAAGTGTGCTGAGGTCAGAGGGATCTTTTTTAAATTATTCATAAGCGACTCTCACTCGGCCGTCGTCTGCAGCTCCTGTCGTTCTCGGTGTACAGCACGCACCGCCAACAAGGGCATCTGTCATGCCTTTAAAATAAAAGGTAGACAGTGAGGAAGGGAAGACAAACGGATTTCTGAAATATTATTGATGTACAGTGACACTTTCATTTGCACATCCCTTCTGTCTTGAGAGGACCTTCGTGTTTTTCTCTCTCCTTTGAGCGTCATAAATGTTTAATATTTCAGCTCTCTGCTGACCTGTGCTTTTGTTTATTTGCATAATTAATTTGCAGTATTCTGTGTTTCTCTGTGCTGTGGTGAAGGAAGGTTTTTGGGTTAGTGCTCTTTTGACTTTGACTTTAAAATCATTGTTTCTTTATTTTTTTATGATTGAGGAGGTGCGTGTCAGATAACATTTATTTCTTA
This sequence comes from Yasuhikotakia modesta, assembly GCA_036877545.1. Taxonomy (NCBI): domain Eukaryota; kingdom Metazoa; phylum Chordata; class Actinopteri; order Cypriniformes; family Botiidae; genus Yasuhikotakia; species Yasuhikotakia modesta. The sequence goes on along the minus strand of JBAJNP010006928.1, from coordinate 8,650 downwards.
TTTCTCCCTCTTTCTCTCCATACTGCAGCAGCTGGGCACTGTGGGTCATATGAAACGAGACATCAGCGCATTTCTCTGCTGTGTTCAAAGCTGGAGCAAGAAGCTTCACCTGAGAGCTGCGGTAACATTTTTCAGATTTAAATCTTTCTGCAGACTTTCCTCACAAGCAGAGGACAGATTTCATGAGGAACTGCTGGTGTGTTGTAGATGAATATAAAGTGCCTGTGGTCAGTTATAATGGCAGTGAATAGTACATGTGTTTCTGTGTCTGCAGTTCATTCACAGCAGAGACACTGAGTGACAGCGACACTCAGACAGACAGACGGACGTGCAGTGAGACCGTCAGGAGAATCTGGCATAACTCATTCTCCACTCAAACTGTAAGAACAACTGTGACAGCTGGAGACCCTGTGCTGACACACACGCTCTTAACTGCACTGTAAACACACACTCACATATCTAGCACTGACATTTCTTATATGCGATTAAGCTCTCTCTCAATTCAGTTTCAGTTCTCTCTCTCTCTCTGACTGACTCATTCTCTCAGACAGACTTCCTCAGGCAGATCAGGGTAACAGGGGTAAGCTGGCGGCGCTGCCCTGCCCCAGGGTCTCTCTCTCGGGAGTCAGATGGCTCAGCCGGGCTGTTATTGATGGGGCATGTTTAATGCTAATGCTGCTAATGACTGGAGAGCGCTGTCAGCAACACAGACAGATGATAAACCTTTTAATCTTTTAATGCCCGTCTCAATCAATGCAGGTCATGGCCACAGCCCTGCACGCCAGTTAGATGTTGTGACAAATGATGCCATAGATTTAGAATTTACACGCCGATTCAGAACTTTACACAGTGTTATTCAATTTAGTGTCGTCGACTTTTGTTTATTGCTGCTGTTACAGTGGATGGGAGTCTGTTTATGACTGGTGACATGCTGCTGGTCTGTATTGTAAAGCTGAAGCAGAGGAACTTGGAATATGAATTTTGGAATATGGCTTGAATTTAATGCTGCTTTCAATGCACTGAGTGCACTCCAAAAATAAATAAATAAAGCAACAAAAAAGTAATATCTTAAGCCACTAAATCTGTTTACAAGGCTGGTTTACAAGGGCTATAAAGCTTTTAATGTTTCAATGAGCGTATTAATCAGCTTCCATTTTACAGAGTGCTTTATTCATTTAAATTCACCAGAGTGGAAACATCTCAAAGAAACACAAACTATAAAAAAATGGACGAAATACTGTATCCTTATCCAACCTCTGTCCAGTAATTACATGAGTGACTGGAGCAGAGATGTTATGAGCAGCCGTGATATTAGAACCGGGACTTTTTTAAGCACATTAATTGAAGGCCACTGGAAAACGCAGAACATGCGCCGGTCCAACTGAGTTCTGCTCTCAGCAGAGGAGAAACACAAACTGTTAGTTTCCCTCCCCTAGCAAATGAATTATTTAGAAATAAAACGAACGAGTGGAAAAAGAGGATCCCATCTCCACCATTAATCTTGTAAAATAGAGTGTCCCTGCACGTCCATGTTTTATTAAAAGCTGTGAAGGTTTATTTGATTACCTCAGAATGCTTCAGTTCTTCACACTGGAAACATCTTTAGAAGACCGTATTATTTTTGCAAACCAACTATTTTTCCTGGGTGAAGGAGGGATAGCGGAGGCCGGAAATGGATTCCTTCAGATGGAAAAGTGTAAATGCATTGTACATTTGTCCACATAAGGAACATCAGATGTTTGGCCCAGAGACGAGTCTGTTTGTGATGAATGCACAATGTTAAAATGTGAACTGCTACTCGCAGCACCCTCTGAACGGAGAACACAATATGTGTGTCTGTGCTTGATGATGTTAAAAAATGATTTACGTAATTATCTTCTCAAAAAGCACCAGAACACTGTCATTATTCATTTGCAACTTCTAAAAGTTTCAGAGGGACCCAGATGTTGTATTTTGGCGATGACATAAGGCCCTTATAACCCTTTTGACTTTTATAAGTGTGTGTGAAACCCAAGCCTCCGTGTGAGCTTGTTTCTGCACACATGTGTGAGTGTGTGTCTGTTTGGATGTGTGCTGTTCATCTCGTGTGTGTGTGTGTGTGTGTGTGTGTGTGTGTGTTGAAATGAACATTCAGTACTGAAGAAAGCTGAGGCAATGAGAGTGTGTTCTGCTCACGCTGTCATTAGCTTCATATTCTATTCAACTTTAATTCCTGCATATCTGTTTCATTTTCTTCCTCTTTGGTGAGACCTGCTCTATGTGTGTGTGTGTGTGTGTGTGCGTGCGTGCGTGTGTGTGTGTGTAAATGTATTATTTTGTTATCAGTTGTCGGTAATAGCAACTGAGAACTATTGCTGCTTCTATTTGTAAATTCATGAATTATCATATTCTTTTTTCTTCCATTTATTATTGGAAGGAAAAAGAATTTATTTTTCTTTCACCTCTCAGGGGGATTAATTTGTGTGTGAGTGAGTCTGTGTGTGTGTGTGAGTGTGTGAACTTTGTGCAAAAGGTGCATTAAGCTTTATAATTGAATATACCACTGAAGACAATCGGTAGGTTATGCAGAGTTGTTTGCAGTTATGGGGAATGTTTTAGGTCCCAAAAGGAAATTTAGTTTGACTTATGCTGCAATTCTCAGTGGGGCTCCGTCAAGCTGCATATCTCACTGAAGTGCAGATGAGAGATGAAACGAGAGCGAGATGTGGTGAGCGTGTCTGTGTGCCTGTAATCATAAAGTGAGATGCATTGTGGGATGGACGTGGACTGTGTGACTGACATTATCTGACACTATAAGGTTCATATACAAACTCAGTTTAAAGGGTTTAATGTTTATAATCTTCTGTTGTTAGGAAAAAGACCCTGGGACATGACTGCTGACTTCTGCCAGTTACCAGACAACGTTGATGTAAAAAACAGAATGAAAATGTGACAAGAGACTTTCAGGTCAGTTCGGTTATTTGAGTTATTTTAATTAAGTTGGCAAACAGACATTTAGGTTAAAATGTGTTTTGTGTGTTTAGTTCTTTAGTTCGCTAAAATAACTTTAGACAAACGTTGTCTGAAGAGTCGCTGAAGCACAAAACAAGCGGCTACACACGGCAGTACGTTCACACGTTTAAAACCCTTCACTGTGTTCAGTAGAAAGTTTAAATGCTCAGAAATCCTTTATCATCAAGCAGTTGTCAAGCACCATCTTGATTTTGTCACGTCGTGCAGAGGCAGTGTGTCTGTCAGAGCAGTATTAACTCATGTCTGCTCCTCAATCTCATCTGATCTCATCTTCAGCTCTCACACACTCCCTCTCTTACCTTCACGTTTCATCTTTTTGTTTTGCCTCTGAAACGGTCTGTTTTATTACATACAGCATTCAACAAAACTGACACGTTTGGAACTGAATCAAAGCTCCAATAAAAAGCAGGATCTGCTGGTGTTGACGAGTCAATGTGGAAACGCAGTAGACATGATCTTCAATGATAAATTCTTTATGAAGCAGATATTTTTACTCCCGCTTTCTGACTGAACCAGCAAGTCAGTCAGTCAGTGACGAATTTCTCTGTATCTTCAGCTATTAAAGGATGTTATATTGTAATGAGTTTGTGAGTTTTCTTTTACTTCTTCCTTTGCTGCTTTGATTTATTCACACAAAGAGAGACATCTTGGGAAATCACAAGTTGGAGACTCACTGATTAAGCCATTGTTAAGATATTGACCACATTTAGTTATTAAACCATTTAACAGGTATCAGTCTCTCGGGAGAGCTGACCCACGGCACACCTCCATCCTCCAGCACCTCCAGCAGCCCAACACGCCTCCACACGGCCCTCCTGCAGGTATGAAAGAAAAACAAGCTCCTTTCCCTAATGTAGTTTTAACTGACTAACTGTGTGATGTGCCACTGTTACATTACTCTGAGAGATGCTCTGGGTTTGACATCATTATGTTTCTAAATGGTGCGGGAGTGTCAGTCTAACAGTGTGCTTATGTAATGTCATTAAACATTAAAACTGTGAAAGGGCCTGTTACTGCCGCCACCCCAACACACACACAGTGTAATACACTCAACACTCATTTTCCTTACCAATTAGAGGCTGTTGTGAATACACATGGGAAATTGGCAGCTAATGCAGTCTAGTGTTTTTAAACATATTTCTACTTTAACATAAATGTATTAATGCACTTTGAAAGGAACAATTTCTCTGTTTTGTGTTAAGCCTGCATGTAAATTAAGGGGCTGTAGCTTCCGGTACAGAAGAGGCATCAAATGGACTCAAAAATGTAATTAGCTTCTGAATGCTGCATTAACACGTCTGTCCTGTGTAAGATGTGTTTGTCTTCTTCTGTTATTCTAAAGGTCCAGAGATGATCTCAACTCAAGCTGTGGAGCAGAAAGATCTCTGAAGTGAAGACAGGCTGTTGTTTGCCTTGTGTTTTAGTGTATGTGTGTGTTTTAGTGTTTGTGTGTGTTTTAGTGTATGTGTGTGTTTTAGTGTATGTGTGTGTGTTTTAGTGTTTGTGTGTGTTTTAGTGTGTGTGTGTTAGTGTTTGTGTGTGTGTGTGTGTGTGTTAGTGTTTGTGTGTGTTTTAGTGTTTGTGTGTGTTTTAGTGTTTGTGTGTGTTAGTGTTTGTGTGTGTTAGTGTTTGTGTGTGTGTTTTAGTGTATATGTGTGTGTGTTAGTGTTTGTGTGTGTTTTAGTGTATGTGTGTGTGTGTTTTGGTGTTTGTGTGTGTGTGTTTTAGTGTATGTATGTGTGTGTTTTGGTGTTTGTGTGTGTGTGTTTTAGTGTATGTATGTGTGTGTTTTAGTGTTTCCATGTGTTTTAGTGTGTGTGTGTTTTAGTGTATGTGTGTTTTAGTGTTTGTGTGTGTGTTAGTGTTTGTGTGTGTTTTAGTGTATGTGTGTGTGTGTTAGTGTTTGTGTGTGTTTTAGTGTTTGTGTGTGTGTGTAGAAGCCGTCCCACAGGTGTTTATATCAGACACGCCACAGGAAGTGGATTCCTGAATCAAACGGCTGTTAATTCGCCGCTACACGCTGAATGACACGCCTGCAGGCACAGACACTGATAAATCACCTCACCATGATTGGGATTCTTATCTGATTATAATCTGCAATTTATCATTTTTCTCTCGTTTGATTCTCACGCTTGTGCCTCTGCTTCACTAATCAGTGCTTTTCAGTGCAGCATTATTGAGTTCTTCTAATGATGTGAGTGAATATTTTATCCCCTCTCCTCGTGTGCTGTGAGGTTTAAGGTCCTGTTTGGCCTTGTTCATATATTAGGCTTCATCGATCACAAATCCAGCACATCATTGCAGGAAATAAAGCTGTATGCTGCCACAAGCTCTTCAGAAGAGCAGAAGCAGAGAAACTGCAGCGTTCGTCGCAGGCCCATGCATACACATGAAGAGCTGGAATGAGACGGATAACCCCTGCTAACAAATGATGGCTGATGGAAATAGGGGAGGAAGAAATGACTGAGAAAGTGCGGAGCGAGTGGTTAGAGCAGGTCAGCAAACTCATGCCATTTCTGTCCTTTCATCAGTGAGGTTAATAAAATTAATTACAGGCCTGTGGCAGGAATAATGCAGTGCCATTTACATACAGCAGCTCAGCGTTCCGGCCGGCTGGAAAACCCTGGAGAAACGCAGCTGCTCGGAATGACATTTGTTTCAGTAACGCACATTCACAGACTTTAGCCCTTCAGACAAATATCAATATGTTTGTGCTTTTGTCGCTGAGATAAGCCTAATTTTTAATTTAATGAGTCTTGCCGCACAACTTGTGTGAGAATTAAAGTGTTGTTTGGATTTTCATGCTTTCTCATGTGGTCTCACCATGTAATGTAATCATGTTTCATCCTGGTTGGCCAGCCTGAAATTTCTCTTCTCATAACTGACACAACAGCACTTTACCAGTGACATGAAAGAGCCACAGTGTTGAAAAGTGTCCAATTCAATATAGTGCACCAATTCATATATTTTATCTCTTTATTCACTTTTTAATTTAAATATAGATGTATTTAAGAGAGATTGTGAGCTTTGTTTTTATGTACACTGGTCTACAACAGCAAACTGCATTAACTATTCCAACCCTGATACTGATAGAAACGACTTTTTCAGTCAAATCTGCCCGTCACAAGATAAATGTTAATATGTAGCTAATACTAGTTACTGTGTTTTGCCTGTGTGAAGCTAAGCATGGGCACCTATGTTGTAATAGACATGTGAACCAGTGAGTCCTGGATAAATTCATCTCTGATTCTTCTGTCAGGTTCTCAGGGGTACCAGGATCGTTCCTCAGGCTGAGGTGGACTGTGTGATCTCATCTTAGACACACTTCAGGTCTGTTCAGATTACTCAGAGATTGAGTGTGCTTGTGTTCTAATGATGACATTTTAATATCAGTGTACTGAAGAAACATGCAGTGATTTCTGAATAGGTTTATTTCCTTATCCAAAATCCATTTTCAGTGCATCTGGTGACTGCCAGAATACCAGAGATCTCATTATTAAAGTGTGTGTGACGACCTCCGGTGATCCATTAGCGCTCAAAATATGATTAACCAGCTTCCCATGCTTCTGTTCTTCATCTATCCATCTTCTCTTCTCTGGCTGCCTCTTGCCCCTCAGGTGTTGGAGCAGATGTCCGTCTTCATCTGAGCAGAGGACGTATAATCATACAGGAGACAGCACCAGCTGATCTGAGAGCAGCAAACACATCTGCTGAGTAAACTTCAGCGCTTCCTTGCCAACCACACAGGTAGTGTCACAGCGCCACCTGGTGAAGGTCCTCCACAGAACACACAACCTCTGACATATTTATAATACATTTAAAATGCAATCACCACCAATTACATTAGCATACTAACGTGTGATTGGTCCTGTTTCCTCCAGGAAATGCAAATCTTATTTTCACAGCTTTATTTTTGTTTCTGTTTACATTTACAGTATTGATCATTGCTCATTGCATTCAGTTATTGCTAGTACTGTTATGTCCAGATAGATAGTTGCGTAGATGAGCAGTACTGACCCGGGAACAGAGTCTTGCTTCATTTTATATTCTCATTCTCCATCAGCTCCAGAGTCATAGCTGATCCAGAATCAGTGCTTTTGTGTTATTTTTGCGCTCTCTCCAGCTCCAGGCATTCAGAGGTAATCACCTGGCACAGTGTAGCGGCGTGATGGTTCAGTTATTACGTTCATCAGTCCAATCAGCACGCAGACATCACCCTGAGCAGCACGACTCTGACTGCACAGAAAGAACACAGCGACCAATCACAGGCTCTTCTTACCTGCCGCAGCGCTCCTGGGTAATCAAAAAGCCGCTTGGCAATTTTAACAATTCTCCTTTCAGTTCCCTTTCTTTTTCTCCTCTCTCAGAGCATCGTTCTCTACATGTTGTTCAAGGCATTAGACCCGGGGGATGAAAAATACATTTCAGGAGCACAGAGACATGGCAGTCAATTCAAATTCAGCGCGCAGAGAGAGGCACCTTTAACATGAACAGAGTGAGGGAGTAACCGGTGCCGTGCCTTATATAAAATAACCACATCATCCAGGTTCATCCGATTCATCGCTCTCATTTATCAAAGTAGAGGAATTTACACAGAGTAAATGAAGATACACAGCAAACCCACTCCTACAGTAACAAACATAACACCTCACATTCCCTCTGCAGGATTAAACACTTCTCAGCCGCCTGACTCATTCTTCAGCTGCTCTGCTTTCTGATGTCTCATTATTTGTCTCTGGTGATTCCCCTTTGCTTGTCTTTGTTCTGTCTGTACAGACCAATCAGATGCTGTCATTGTGTTCCTCCACTCAGCCTCACAGACACTCAAACACACTGGCCTTGTTCTGTTTAATCTGTTCATCTCTCAGTACGCTATGCACTTTGTTTTGTGTCTTGCTCTCTCCTCCCTCTCCCTCCATCAGGCTTTTCTCTTATTTGATGGATCATCATTTCCTTTTTATCTGTTTTTGCTTTTAAAATAGCCATTAAATTAAAGTCTCAGTTTTTCTCCATTTAGTCTCATTTTTAATCGCACAATTGCTGATGTGGGGAAGCCGTGAGAAACGAGCAGTACTTCAGAAGCTGAGCAGGAAGAATCATGGAGCGTGACGGTCTGTGGTTCAGGCGTGAGTGTGTTTTACACAGTAACCACAGCTGAAGGGCAAAAATAAAGGGCTAATTCAATTCAAAAGTGCCACGCTGCTCTGAGAAGGTTAAAGAAGTCTTTATTAGATTGTGTGGTTGAGGAGGGTCTGGGGTTAAAGGGACAAACTCACACACTCACTATGGAAAAACAGGACAAGTTTCTAAAAGGAAAGTTCAGGACATGATGGATATCTCACTGAAGACTTTATACAGCAGGACACTCTGTCCTCCACGGTTTCTCACAGTGGGGCAAAATCTGAGTAGTTCACTTGAAAAATAAATATGCTCTCATCATTTACTCTTTCACATCAAGTTTCAATATTTGGGAGTGCAGATTTGAGAGCAAAGGGAAAGATGTTCAGCAAATATTACTGTTCCTCACACAAAACTGTCAGAAGATTCTGGAAGCCTCTGGTCATTGTGTGCTTGTGTCTAAAAGAGCAGTTTCCTCTTCAGCACTAAATCTACAGTAACATGACAAACTGAATCGTGA